>JAYKAV010002960.1:258310-277062 GCA_035582835.1 Phoebastria nigripes
AAAAATATGGAACGCTTCACGAATTTGCGTGTCATCCTTGCGCAGGGGCCATGCTAATCTTCTCTGTATCGTTCCAATTTTAGTATATGTGCTGCCGAAGCGAGCACGAAGGGCTCTACCCCCGCGGCGGTATTTAACGTTCCAGAATCCTGGCATAGAATGGACAGGGTGACTGCTGTCTCGCCCGCGGGTAAACTCGCTGTGAGCCCCCTCATCCGAAAATCCCCAATCCCCGAACAAGTTTTGCGTCGTTTCACAAAAATCTCCCAAATCCCAGGTTGTATTTGCTGTCGCTGCCCCAGTGGGTTCTGGGTAGGCGCCCATGCAAATTAGAGCCGCTGACTGGTGCTCCCCCCGCCTCCCAGCGCTGAGGGCCTTCGGCCCGGGGTGTCCGCAGCGCTGCCTGAGCGTGCGGAGCCGGGCGCGGCGCAGGCGCGCGGCCGGCAGCCCGCAGGGGCGGGGCGGGGTCTTCGTGCGCGGCGGCAGGCGGCGCGGGCCGGTGAGTGGGGCCGCTCCCGCCCCGGCGCCCCCCGCCCGCGCACCCCGCGCGGGGCCGGGCGTGTCACCCGCCCCCGCCGTGGGGTCGGTACCCCGGCGGGCAGCCCCCCTCTGCTCCCCGGGGGGCTCCCCCCGCCTCACCCCTGCGGCAGCCCCGGCTTCCCCCCGCCGTGCGGGGCAGGCCGCGGGGTTGTCCCCACCCGTGTCCTGGGGGGCTGTGCGCCCCCCCCCCCCCAACGCCCCGGGGGCTGGGGTCCCCGCGTGCCCCTCGGGAGCTGGGGGCTGATGCCCTTTCCCCGCCCGGGTGCCGGGGGCTGAGGTGCGGCGGGGCCTGGGCGGATCTCGCCGGTGAAACCGGGCCTCTGCCCGCGGCCTGTGACGCGTGGAATTGGCTGTTTCTTGCTTCCAGGGAGGAGCGAGCGCCTTTTCCCTCTCCGCGGGGTCCCAGGGCCAGCGGAGCCCCGGGGCCTTGCCAGCGGCGCGATGGACTTGGCCTATGTCTGCGAGTGGGAGAAAAAGCCGAAAAGCAACCACTGTCCTTCCATTCCCTTAGTGTGCGCGTGGTCCTGCCGCAACCTCATCGCTTTCACCACAGACCTCAAAAATGAGGAGGAGAAAGGTACGGCGTGCTTGTGGAAGGTTTGTAACATCTCCTGGAAACTCACGAGGCGTTTAGGCAAGTCCTGCCATCAGGAGCTGCTGGGCCAGGTGGCCTGTGCTCTGCTTTGACCCTAAAATCTCTCACCGGCACTAATCAACACAAGAAACTTGTGCTCTTTCTTTTCCTTCCGTTCCTTAGATTTAATGGGTGTTTTGTTTGCTGCGGAATGGTTCTCACTCTGCTAAAGCAGGGCAAGCTCTGCGTTGGTATCTGGTACCTCACCTGAGTTGCCAAGCACAGTTGTTATCTTTCCCAAAATTGCTTGATGGAAAATATTTTATCTCTTCCCCCACACCAGCTGAGGCTCTGTAAGTTCAGAAATGCCAGCTGGGTAGCTGGTAACGAGGGACAGTGATTCACTTCTCTTTTCGTGTAGATCTCACCCATATGATCCATATCATCGACACTGAGCATCCGTGGGACGTCTATTCCGTTAACTCTGGCCATGCTGAAGTCATTACTTGTTTGGAGTGGGATCAGTCAGGTGAGCTTGGATCCCTTCTCATTATCCCTGTGTCCTGCCGTTCATGTGCGTGCGTTTCCTAAAACGATGGTATACGATTTGTCGTGGAGAGGGAGTTTGTCGCTTCGCAGCCATGAATTGGCTGTCTCCGTTCGAAGTGCACTGGGGTGGTTTGATTTCTCGGTTGATTTTTTGGCTGTACCCCCTGGTTCTTACGAGGCGCCGTTGCCGTAGGCTCCAGGCTGCTCTCGGCAGATGCGGACGGCCACATCAAGTGCTGGAGCATGACCGATCACTTGGCCAACAGCTGGGAGAACACCGTGGGCAGTATGGTGGAAGGGGACCCGGTTGTGGCCCTGTCCTGGCTGCACAATGGCGTGAAGCTGGCTCTGCACGTGGAAAAGGTTTGTCCCAGCTCTGCAGGTCATCCGGTCAGGAAGGCTGGCTCGGGTTGTTAGCAAAGGACTTGGAAAACTCCTGTCTGTGTTTCTGTCTGCTCTGGGCTTCCTCCGTGGCCTTGGGCAAGTTGAGTAGGGGAATTTTTCCAGTCAAAAAGAAAAGTCAGATTCCTAGTTCCTGCTGAATTTCAACAGGGGTTGGATGCCTTGTTTCTCTTGGCGCTTTGAATGTGTCTTCCTTAGTTTGGTGCTTCAATTTCCTTGGCTGTAAAATGGAGATAAAAGCATTTCTTTGCTACCAGTAGTAATTCGGAAGAAATGCGTTTGAGGTCCTGAGGTTTGATCCAGGGATTTGGGAATGGGAGCCGTATGTGTATGGAGATAAGCTGCTTGTTTAGAAACGTGTCTAATTCTGTCAGACTCAAAAAGAGCAAGTCTGCCAAGTAGAAGTTACCTACTTACATTTTTTTAAACATTAACTCTTAGGGTGTCCCACAGAGAGCAGCCTTTCCCTCTCTCTAGTACTGGAGAACCCGAGGCACAGGGACGTAAAGGGTTGTGCAGCGGGTTGGTGTCGGAGCTGGATTTGGCCGCAGAAAGGGAGAGGGGGTGCTGGTCTTCCAGGTTCAGTCCACATAAGCAGGGTTGGAGCTCTGTGTCTGGGGTGCTCCGAGAGCTTTGCTGATGGGCTGGTGTGTTCCTGCTGCCGCCTGTGCAGCTGGAACTGCTCTGGCGCGGGGGCAAAGGGGCCTCTCCAGGGTCACGTAGCAGAGTTGGGTGTGTGAGCTCAGTGCCCTCCTCTGACTCTGTTCAGCTCTGTGCTGCAGTGACTTAACGAGGAGAGCTCCGCCGTCGTGAGTGCACTGCGGGTATCGGGTGCAAATGTCTTTGTGCTGTTGATCTTTCTTCGCAGTCCGGAGCATCGAACTTTGGTGAGAAGTTTTCCAGGGTCAAGTTCTCTCCGTCGCTGACGCTGTTTGGCGGGAAGCCCATGGAGGGCTGGATTGCTGTGACCATTAGTGGGCTGGTGACGGTCTCTCTCCTCAAGCCCAACGGACAGGTGCTGACATCCACAGAGAGCCTGTGCCGCCTCCGCTGTCGTGTTGCCTTGGCAGATGTCGCCTTCACTGGTGGGGGGAACATCGTGGTGGCCACATCGGATGGCAGCAGCACCTCCCCTGTCCAGTTCTACAAAGTCTGCGTCAGTGTGGTGAATGAGAAATGCAAAATAGACACCGAAATCCTGCCTTCCCTCTTCATGCGCTGCACCACGGACCCTGCCCGCAAAGACAAATACCCAGCAATCACTCACCTGAAATTCCTTGCTCGGGACATGTCAGAGCAGGTGAGCATCTGCTGTTAAAGCAAGAAGGAGTTACACGAATGGCAAAGAAATAGCTGTTTGCTCCACCTTTGGCTTCCCTGCATGGCTCTGGAGGTGAACAACCATGTCCTGCAATGCCCTTTGCATTTCTCGTTGCTGTTTCTGGAATTGCTGCTAGTTCAGCTTCGCTGTCAAGCAGGCTGCACTTAAAAGGTCTGGGGGTGTAATGGGTGAGCCCCCCAGTTCGTGGAAAAGCAGCCTGAAAAGCCCCGTCCTTTGTTAGCCTGATTGCTTTGTTTATTTTCCAGATCTGGCAGTGGTTGTCAGGGGAGCTCTGCCAGGCTGTCTGGGAGGTTCTGGGATGTGAAGTCTTTCATCTTTAGGTCTCAGCTTCAAAGCAGCCCCTCTTCAGAACACTTAGAGCTCTTGATCTGCGTGACTTAATTTAGTAGCTTAACTCTATTTGCCAGGGGATTGATAATACGATTCTGGAAAGCTAAGGGACTCAATGAAGCCTAACCTCTCTTCTCTCTCCTCTGGTTAGGATGGAGTGCCTTGTTGGAGAACACAGTGTCTGCTCTGGCTTCAAAGTCAGTTCAGTTCCTGCCCTTTACTTTATGTTTAGTTTACGACGTAGGCGAGTGACATCAGCAGGTCACAGGCTTGTGAGAGATGAGATCGTTTGTGATGTGGAGAGGCACAGGCTGTGATAACAGATGGCAGAGTTCTGCCTCTCTTTCCTTCTAGCTGGAACTAGGGACTTCACCGTTACATATTGCTGATGCAATCCTCTGCTTTTCGCTGGTGGAATATAAACTAATTAGGAGAAGGAGCCTCAAAATAGAGGGGAGAGGGAGGGGTGGAAAATGCGACAGGATAGTGTCTTTCCCTATTGTAAAGTTTGTGCATGTGATTGCAGTACGGGTTTCTGTTTTGCAGGTGTTGCTTTGTGCTTCCAACCAAAACAGCAGCATTGTGGAGTGCTGGTCTCTGCGGAAAGAGGGCTTGCCAGTCAATAATATCTTTCAGCAAATCTCCCCTGTGGGTGAGTTTCTGCACCGGACACTCTTAAAAACAGGAGCATGGTCTAAGTGAAAATGCAAGAGAGGTTCTCAAATCCATTATCGCATATATGGGATTATCCAGAATCCTGTATTTACTTTTCAGGTGTTCTCAGTCACATGCTCTATTCCATCTGTTTGCATCTTAGGCAACAAATTGCTGGTTTCCAGGAAGTAGTTTAATTGTTACTTTCACTCAGTAAAAGACATTTTCTGTGCTGTACTTTGCAACCGCCCTTCCCACTGAGAACCGAGTGAGCCAAGCCTTCTAAAGGGAAAAGATCATGCAGCAAAGCTAGTTTAATCAAGCTATCCAGTCTGCCTGTTTTTTCCACCTGATTTCAGATATAACAAAATCAAATCTATGCAGTTTGTTCCAGTGAAATATAAAGGATTATTGTACATAAGGATTTTTTTTAATCACAACCAGCAGAGCCTTCCATCAAAAGAGATTTAGCAAAACAAGTTATTGTTTGTCCAATTACTGAGATCAGAAAAAAAAAATAGGGAAATATGAGGGAAATATACTGGTCTGGTAGAATGAACAAATAGTCAGTGCTTGATCTGTAATCCCATTTAGTTGGGGAGTGTGGGCAGAAATCGGTGGGGGGGGCATTTTCTGATCTCTTTGGGGGGGGGATGTCTCACTTATTTACTTATTTTTCAAAGTTGGAGACAAGCAACCCATGATACTGAAATGGCGGATTCTTTCTGCCACCAATGACTTGGATCGGGTTTCAGCTGTGGCTCTGCCAAAGTTGCCAATCTCCCTGACCAATACTGATCTGAAGGTGGCGAATGATACCAAATTCTTCCCTGGATTGGGTAAGGAGTTTCTATTGTCTTTCTCCTAAATATGTACCTTCTGCCTGAAACTTTACCTTCTTCATCTTCTGAACTGTGGCTGAAGAGAGAATATGGAACACACCGTATGAAATGCTGATAGGAAAACTTTCAAAGACATGGTATCTTCCTAGCTGTCCCACTTAATTTCCATGGAAAGAGGCGTATCTCTGTGAAACGCTGATGTGGCCTCAAGATAAGAATGTGCCTGTGAGCCCACAGCCTTTTGGGTGCTGTGTTGTTGCCACGTGGGCTTTCAGTGGCGGCTGCTTCTCTGGGTGAGGTCTGGGTTATACCCAGAGGAGTCGCTTGCTCAGCCTTAGTTGTCTTCTCTCCCCAGGTCTGGCTTTGGCTTTTCACGATGGCAGCGTCCACATTGTTCATCGCCTGTCCTTGCAAATGATGGCTGTTTTCTATGGCTCTTCCTCCCAGCGCCCAGTGGACGAGCAGACTATCAAAAGGCAGCGAACTGCTGGTCCCCTGGTTCACTTCAAAGCCATGCAGCTCTCCTGGACATCTCTGGCCTTGGCTGGCATTGATAGTCATGGGAAGGTACTGTGCTCTGTCATGGGGGGTGTGTGTTAGTTCTTCTCATCCAGGCTCTCTCTTTATCTCTCTAAGCGGCGATGCATCATTCAGAAAAGTTCTGGGAACGTTACTTCCAGCTGTATGTTCCATGTTAAACAAGAAGGGATATATCCCCTTAGTGCAGGAATTGTATCTTTGGGTCAGGGATGAGCTGCAGTTGTCCATGTGTTGTGCAGTAGCTTTGTGGAATGTTTTCAGTGCAGTTCTTGATATGGATTTTCCTTTGCCTCCTCCCTTCAGCTGAGCATGCTTCGTATCTCCCCCTCCATGGGCCATGTGCTGGACATGAACATGTCCCTCCGTCACTTGCTGTTCCTGTTAGAGTATTGCATGGTGACTGGCTACGACTGGTGGGACATCCTGCTCCATGTCCAACCCAACATGGTCCAGAACCTGGTGGAGAAGCTGCATGAAGAGTATATGCGCCAGAATGCGGCCCTGCAGCAGGTCAGTGGGAGCGGAAGCTCCCTGGCTTCCTGCAGCGGGTGGGCACATGGAGGGGTCTCAGTGACTGGGAGGAGGGCATAGTAATTGCCAGTGCTCAGAAGACCCACGGCTCTAGCTACCTGGCTGTGCTGTCTCTGAATACTCTACTCGAGCAGTATTCGAGGTGTAAAGAACCTCCATTTAAGCAGTGTTCATTTTCATTAACATTAATGGGTCTCTACCTGTTGGAGACTTCTGGTGAGATGGTAAAGTCTATTTTTGGCAGAGATTCGGGGAACAGTACCACTGTTTGTACATCCACAGAACAGTATTCACATGCACAGAACAGTAGTCACTATTCATGTCATTCTTGTAGCAGAAACAGAGAGTAGAGAATAAAGCAGCTTGCTTTAACGTTTATTCTAATTCTGCCTTTACTTCTGTATTGTTCTTGGTGTCCCTCTGTCAATCAGGTCCTCTCCACACGTATTGTTGCCATGAAGGCATCTCTCTGCAAGCTCTCCTCCAGCACGATAGCTCGTGTGTGTGACTACCATGCGAAGCTGTTCCTGATCGCCATTAGCTGCACCTTGAAATCGCTGCTACGCCCACACTTCCTGAACACCCCGGACAAGAGTCCCGGGGACCGACTCACCGAGATCTGCTCCAAGATCACAGATATAGGTAGCGATTGCTCATAACATCAGGCACTGTGTTCTGAGTGTTCTGTATCAGATCGTTCCCCTTTTAGGTTCGATATAAAGTGTCACGGTCTCATAGTAACTTCCTGGGTTTGAGGAAGACGAGGGTGACCTCTCTTGGCACCGCAGGACAGAGGGTGAAGTTTGGATCCATCTTCTTCCTGAGCCAGGAGATGTCTTGCTTCTGTTTCAGACATTGACAAGGTGATGATTAACTTGAAGACGGAAGAATTTGTCCTRGAGATGACCACGTTGCAGTCCCTGCAGCAGCTCATCCAGTGGGTGGGAGATTTTGTGCTCTATCTGCTGGCCAGCCTTCCTAACCAGGTGAGAGCTTGGGGTGCTGAGAACAGACGGAGAGGAGCAAAAAAAAAATCTGTGTTCAGTGTTTGGGTAGCTTTAGCCAAGTCACACACAACCCCGCTGTTCCTATCAAAACAGGCACTTGGGAGAAGAGTGTAAGAAACAGCAGAAATACAAAATGGTCCTTTCTGTGCCCATCTGGGCATCAGTGGTGTAGCGACTGGCAGCTGCATTCAGAGAAGCAGGCTGAGTAGCTGCCTGATGTGTTTAAACCTTTTATGAACCTCTGTATGCCTCAGACCTCCACGGCATCCTCTGGCAGCAAGTTCTGCAGGCTGTGTATTGCTTGAAACTGGATTTGTCTGAAAATGGAGCAGTGGTTCCAGCAGGCTGTGTGTAAGTCCCAATCTCAGCTGTTTTTCCCTCTGCAGGGCTCCCCTGTGCGGCCCGGACACAGCTTTCTGCGAGACGGAGCATCCTTGGGCATGTTCAGGGAGCTGATGGTGGTGATCCGTATTTGGGGACTGTTGAAGCCAAGCTGCCTCCCCGTCTACACAGCAACCTCCGACACCCAGGACAGCATGTCCCTCCTCTTCAGGCTCCTGACTAAACTCTGGCTGTGCTGTAAGTGTTTGCCAATTTCCCTGAACAAAAGAATCCGTCCTTAATGTGGATTGTGTGTGAAAGGAATAATTGCGGGGAGTAATTTCTGAGTGGGTCTGTAGTGTTTAGAAAGGGCAAGTACAGCTGCCAAGTTTGTTGTTTTCTGTGCTGTGTTGGCGGATGGAGGAGGAAACTGCACGCAGTTCTCTCGATCTCTAAATGAGAAATTTCAAGATCACGCTGGTTCTCTCTCTGCTTCATTTTCCGTGCAGGTCGTGAGGAAAACCACATAACAGAGCCAGATGATACCCTGATAGACGAATGCTGCCTCCTGCCCAGCCAGTTGCTCATTCCCAATATTGATTGGTTGCCCATCAACGATGGCATTATCAGCAAGCTGCAGAACAAACAGCTTGTCCGGCTGCAGTTTGGGAAAGCTCCTGGGCTCGTTGGTCACACTGTCTCTTCCCAGTTTGATGCCTTTGTCAGGTACGGAGACCTGAAACGAATAGGTGGGGGGGAGAAGAGGGTGTTGGGAGGCCTGGGATCTCTTTGGAGCTCTGAGAGATCAGTGGGTTTGGGACGCCGGTGTTTTTTGGCTCGTCCACTTGCTGGTATGACCCAAGAGCAGTTTATCCTCTCTGCATGAATTCGTGTCTTAACTAGCAATGGGCTGGGAATTTAAAGTATTGAAAAGAGATGGCAAATGGAGGGGGGGAAAAAATGCTAGTTTGTGATTAGGTTCATGTTGGCATGGCCTTGAATCCCATGGCACTCAGTGGACTAGGTAATCAAAGCCTGTGTCATGTTGGCCACTGAAATGCAGCTCACTGTCCTGGAAACAGCTTTTGAATGTGATATTCTAGAAAAGTTGCCATTCTTCTTCCTACCCAGGGCGCCTGGACAGCCCAAAATTGATCATCTGAGGCGGCTTCATTTAGGAGCATACCCAACAGAGGAATGCAAGTCGTGTACCAGGTAAGCAATGCACACGTAATCCCTTCAGTGCAGAGGAGGTCTTGGCAGAAACTCGAACTGTTCTTGTCATTCAAAAGCTCTTTTAGTCTCTGTTTACCATCCTAGCTGGTATCCCAGTAACATTTTATGTTAATTGTGTCTGCAGCAGGAAATGCTGCTTCTATAATAAGGCTTTTGGTGTATGGCACTACCCCTTGCATTGGAAGAAAGCAGTTGTGGTTGTTTAAGGCATCCCTAACCTGGAAGACCGAGGTTCTTAAAATGCTCGTTGAAGAGCAGTGTTGCTGACTCGAGATAGCTGCTGCTGTGTCATTGCAGCATGGCTGTTAGATTAAAATTCTTACTACTTTGCCTGGTGTGAAGTAACCCCAGCTCTGTGAGAATTAACTATGTTCGTCATTGCCAGTGACTGAACTACATTTCATCTAAGGGCTGAATTGTGCGTCATGGAATATGATATTGCTTTAACAGAAAAATCTGAGAGCAGTCAGGCTGCACAGGCAAATGGGGACCAGAATTTGGCCTGTAGGAGACTTTATTAGAGATGAGAGATCCCCAGCTTGTTTTGCAGGTCTGGTCTTTAAATAAAACTACCTGTGTTCTTGGAGAGGAGCTGGTGAGAGGAAATAATCACAGTATCCATGGTGCCATTTTTGGGTCATCTTTCAAACTAGGTTTGCATTTTAAGTCCTTTTGTGCTGTCCTCTTCATCCACCCTCGCAAAAGAGCCTGGATTTCAAAATAATGGTGCAGGGAGCAAACATCCATCTAATCATGTGATTGAATTAGCTTTAATTATTGGTTTTAATAGAAGGTCTCTGTAGCAGATCATTTTTACAAGATGACTGTCTGCTGTTTTATGTATGAATAGCAGCTGGGGGCTGTTGTCTTGAAGACAGCCTTCTGTTCCAAGATAACCTCTCTTCGTTTAAGGTAATTGCTCGCATGGTTTCAGCTGGTTTTTAGCGCTCACCAACATCACCTGCGAATGACAAAAGCTGGTTTCCTCCTCAGATTCCTTGCTCCCTGCGTGATCTGTGCAGATGCCCCAGCAGTGCTGGCTTTTTTCCTGGGCTTCTGTGTCTCCTGGGCCTGGCTGCACCTCTCTGTTTCTTTCCAGGTGTGGCTGTGTTACGATGCTGAAATCGCCAAACAAAGTCACTGCGGTGAAACAGTGGGAGCAGCGCTGGATCAAAAACTGCTTGTGTGGGGGGCTGTGGAGGAGGATGCCCCTCAGCTATTCCTGAGCGTGTCTTCTGTGGGGCACAGCGGGCGCCAAGCAGAAGAGCTGCTCAGAGCTTCCTTCCTCAGAGGTGTTTGGGACAAAGGAACGGCAGCTCTTCTCCTGAGCTCTCGGGAAGCATTGTCCTGATGCTGCCTGTGAGATGGTGCCAAGCAGCTGACCAGCAGTGCTGCTGCTTTTCTTGCATTGATCTTTCTGCTGTAAAAAAGAGGGGAGGGAGCTCTTCCTCTTTTACAGGGAAGAGCTAGAAGGGAATGCCAGAGGTTTCCCTGTCAGTGTCAGCTGGGGCCAAGGGCCTGGGAGGAGAGAGCCCTGCTGCCATTGTGTCTCTGGGCTGAGCGGGTGGCCCAGCCTGGGCCCCGGCGTCAGCCCTTGCCTGGGCAGAGAGTGGGGAGGGGTGACCAGACAAAGTCCCCGATGAAAGGGGAGCAAATACCTGGTACCTGATGCTCATCCTTTGCTACAGGCTGCTTGAAGCACAGCATGGGCTGGTTACTCCCTGTTTCCCTGCACTTCTCCATCCTTTGAGTAAACTTGCCCCTCTGATGGGAGACTTCACCATCATACCTATCTGTGTTTTAACGGAGCAATTTCTTCCCCTTCCGGAGGACAGGAACACGCGTGTTGCTGCCTGGAGCAAACCCCTCTGTTTGGCTCTTACTGAACCAGCAGCTCTTTTGTAAATAAAAGTTCCCTTAATTTTGTACAGAATGTTTGGTTTGTTTTCAAAACTTCAGCGGTCTTCTGTGTGACTTTGGTTGTACAGCGCGTGGCCAGGACAGTTGATGCACAAACTGAAGAGAAGCAGGAAAGCCCTGTTAATTGCATGTCTATTAGGAAAGGAGCTGCCATCATTTGCAAAATTGGAAGGGGAAATYAATGTTTTCAAGCTTCTGTGAGGTTATTATAGACACAAGAGGAGAAAACATTAAGTCATTAGGGTTGTTGCAAGTTTCCAGATTCAGACAAAGCCGGACACTTCAGTGTGTTTCCTGGTGTACAGCTCTGTACTGCTCCCAAGGTCAGACGTAAATCATATCAACCTCTTGCCCTCATTTGATGGTGCTCAGCTGCCACTTCACTGGGCACTCTTATTTGCTAGAAATTGCAAACGAATGGTGCTAACGTGGCATCTGCTGAATGTCGTAGCCCTGGGTGTTTCATCTTTAGACAGATGACCTGGGCTGTTGGTGTGTGCTTGCTCTGCTCTCTAAGGCCCTTCAGTTCTTTGGGCTTTTAGTTGCATGAGGAGAGCCCTCAAGCCTCCTGCCCTCCCAGCGAGTCGGGGTGTAGCTGGCTTACTGCCCAGCGCAGCTTCGGGACTTCCAGGCGGCAGAAGCTCGTCGGAGCTGTTGCTCCGGGTTTGCCCGGGCGCGTGGCTGGCGGAAGCCCCAGTGGGGAAGGACCTGCCCACAGGAGCGGGGGTGCTCGGCGGCGTGTGGCCACCTGGAACTGGGCTGGAGCAGGCAGCTGCCTGCTCGCAGGGGAGCTGCCGAGGAAGACCTGCCCTGTGCTTCTGCTGAGATCAAACCAGGCTGAGGGTGCTCAGCACCTTTCTGGAAGGGGACCTAAACATCTGTGCGCTTTGACAAAGCACATGGAGATGCTTGGAGCTGATCGGTGGCTTGGCCAARTTCCTGCCCAGCCAGGCAACTTCTGGGTGTCCCCGGAGACCATTTAAGGGAGAGAACAAACCAATTTTTATATATTCCTTTCCCTCTGGAACTACATTTTCATTTATTAGTGAAAAATTGAGCTGATGGCAAAGAGCTCGTCTCTCAGCTCCATTTAATGTTTTGCTGTATGGAGCTGGTCTCTGCCTTGCTATTCTGCTGGTAATTAAGGAAAATCAAATGGCTAATTAGGAAAGTACAACTTCTTGTTAAGGCTCTTTTCCCCTATAAGTAAAACTGTAATCAACTCGGGCCCTCGTTAATCTCCCTTTTCTCAGAGAACAGGTTTGGGGTTATTTAATGTTTGATGGCTGCTGCTCGCTGTTTGCATGGAGGTGGGACCGAGCGGCTGCTCTGCAGGAGGGTGGGTGCTCGCTTCCCCGCTTTGCCTCCTGCCCGGGATGGAGCCCTGCGGCTGGGAGCATCTCCCCGTGGCGCTGGCTGAGCTCCGCTGGCAGATGAGCTCCGGTGCGGCTGCGTGCACAGCAAGGGACGGAAGGTGGGTTTTAAAGTCCAGAACTGCTTTCTCCTCCTCCGTCCCCCATACAAGGGCCTTCTGCCGGTACCTCACCCTGCACTGGACCATCCTCCTGCCGTGTGTCCATTGCTCCTTGTCCGACCCTGCCCTGCTCCCAGGTTGGGGACTCTGGAAGGGTCTCGCAATTCCCTGCTGCGATGCTGCTGCCCCGCTCTGATCCTTTGTGCCTTCGCCCTGGCCCTGCTCCCTCTAAGGGCTGGGGAAGCCCCGTCTGCAGGAGGGCAAGGGGCTCCTCTGCGCCACAGTCCCGCACTGGCCCTGCCGCGATGGGGGGCACAGGACAAGGACCAGGGTCCTGCCAGGGCCTGGCTGGGGCAGCRGCGGTGCCAGCTGCTCCTGGGGCTGGAAGGAGTCTCTTGCAGGCCAGGCTGCGGCAGGAGGACAGGGGCTCTGCCTCACCCCTGCCCGCCTTGAAAACAAGCGCAGGCCAAGAGCCGAGCGTGAGTGTCTCCCGCTCCAGCCCCCTTTGCCTTTCCCTGGGTCCCTGGGATCGAGGGTTCCAGCACAGATCCTGCCCAGCCTCGTTGCCCCCTCTGTGGGAGCCAGTGCCGCCCTCCGCCTCATCGGCAATTTGCAGATTCTGCTTTAACAAATAGTCGCACAATGACCCAGCGGGAGGTCCCAGCCTCGGAGCTTATCGCCCCGCGGCCGTGCCACAGGATGCGTCCCCTGCTCCCCCCGAGGCGCAGGCACCCGGCCCGGGGTGATGGGCTGGGGGTGCTTGGGTACGGGGATGGGAGTGGGGCCAGGAGGGGTGCTGGGGCTGTCGGTGGAGTCCACGTGCCCCTTGAGGAGAGCYCACCCTGGGGTAGAGCTGGGGTCGAGCACTCACAGCACTGAGTTTGGGGGGTCTCAGCACAGGGCTAAGGCAAAGGAGGGGACGGGGCTCCCTCCAAATGCGTGGGTGCCAGGGAGCGGTGATGGGGAGTGCGAGGGGGCCCTGGCCACGCCGTCTCCACGGGCTCAGCCTCAGCATCTCCCCACTTCATGTCCAGCTCCTCCCAGCAGCACACCCTGGGCAGGGGGCTCCCATGCAGACCCCCCCACGGCCCTAGCAGCTCTGCAGGAATCGTCATCACTTTATTGCAGCGGGTCGCGGTCAGCGTTACGGGCACATTCAGCAAAGCCTGGGGCTTGCACCAGCATGGGGGGCTGTGACCCCCTGCCCTCCCCAAGCTGGGCCCTGTGCTTTGCAAGCGGGGGGCTGGGGACCCGCTTCCCCTGGTTTCTTGCCGTTCCCCTGGCCCAGCCCTCCTCCTGGCACGGGGGGATGCTCCGGGAGCAGGTCAGGGCAGCGGTGGGAGCCCCCGGCGCTTGGCGGTGCAGCTTTCCCTGAGCGGCAGCATGGATGCTCTGGCCGTGCTGGCAGCAGCGAGCCRTGGCGTGGAGCCGGATCCCTGGGGACGGCTCAGCAAGCGTCTCCCTCCCCAGCTGTGGAGGCCATGACACTGTCGATCCAGGCTGCGTATGGGGCGATGCGAGTGTAGATGGCAGGTTTCTTGTAGTTGCCGCAGACCCGGGAGCCGGCCGTGACCACCCCCTCGGCCACCCCGCTGCAGACCAGGGGGCCGCCGGAGTCTCCCTGTGGGACCAAGGCTCATCAGCACCGCCGAGGGTTTGCTGGCCCATCCCAGCCCGTCTCCCATCCCAACCCCGGAGCTGGGGGTCCCCGCCTGATCCAAGGCTCTGCGGGGGTCAGAGCTTCAGCCCCTGGGTGCTCTCAGCCACGGGTTTCACGCRCAGGAGCTGTGGGTTGAGGTCAGTCCTGTCCTCCCTCGCCAGCCCTCGCTCCTCCCCTTGCTTTGCTGACAGCCCAGACCCGGGCTCTGCCAGGATGTTGTGGGGCAGGCGGGGGGGCTTTCGCGTGGCCCCTGGTGTCCTGGCAGACCCATCAGTGGGTACACTTGGGGCACACCGGGTCGTGCCCGTGGCCTCATCCCTCTCTCCAGGCTCACGAGAGCTGCTTTGCAGCGGCCAGCACAAGGCAAGGAGCCCCCATCACTATGGGGATGCAGCCCCCTCCTGCCCCGCAGCCCCACACCCTCTCCTCTTCCAGGCTGCAGGTATCCTCCCCCGCCCCACTCCCAGACCCCCGAGGTGGTTGGCAGCCCCAGCCTGTGGGTCCGGTCGTGGTTCGATGTCTGGGAAAGGAGGGGCAGGAGGCTGGGGCGAGCGGTACCTTGCAGGTGTCCTTCCTGCAAGAGTCGGTGCACATCATCTTCTCCGTGATGGTGTGGTCGTGGCGGGTGCGGCTGTTGCAGACGTCACGGCTGATCACCGGCCGCTCCACCTGGTAGAGCTTGTCCGGCCGGTGGCCGCTGTGGCTGATGGTGCCCCAGCCCGCCACCTCGCACACCGTGTCAGCCRCCACGTCCCTGTCCTCCCGCTGGAACGGCAGCACCCGCACGTGCGCATTGAGCTCTGCTTTCTCCTCCAGCTGCCACAAAGCAAGAGGGGACCCGGGTCAGTGGGGGCTGGCTATGGCCCAGGACCCAGCGGGGCACGGTGAGCCCAGCCCCGACGCTGGGACTGCCCCAGCCTTGGCTGTGCTCAGGGCTTCACCTTCCACCCACAGCCCCCAGGACGCAGCCGGAGCTGCAGCTGCCAGGACCGAGGGGAAAGACGGAGGCATTTGGATGCAGCCCAAAGGTCTTTCATGGGGGAAGCAGGGACGGTCCCATGGGACAGGGAAGGGGGGACAGAGGGGACCAAGCAGTTCCAGCCTGGCCTCGAGGGCTTCCACCCGTTGCAGTCAGTGACCCCGCGGGGTCCCAAGGGGCAGAGGGATTTGCAGGAGTGGGGCTGTGCCCGGCGGGTGGGGGAGGAGGGTCCCGGCGGCCCTGAGCCCACCTGGAGGAGGAGGAGGTCGTCCTTGTTGTTGTGGATGTTGCTGCCGGGGTGGGGGATCTGGGCACGCACTTGGTACAGGCGTTTGTGGGGCTCCGGCTCTGTGAGCGAGTGGGCGCCCAGGAGGACCTGGAAGACTTTGCCGTCCCTGGAAGAGAGGCAGCGCATGGGGCGCAGGTGCTGGGGGTGTCGCTGGGGGTGTTGCTGCACCCAGCCATGCAAACAGGTGCTGTGGGGTGCCAGAGAGCCCCCCATGGGGTGCCAGGAGCTCCCAGGGGGTCACCGCAGGCAGGAGCAGAGCCCTGGTGCTCCGACACCGGGGTCGGGGCTATGGAGCAGGATTTGGCCTGAGGCCAGCAGCCACCCACCAGCACAGAGCAGTCCCCAYGCTGACCTCCCCCAGCACTCACGTCTCCTCGGTGCAGTGAGCAGCGCTCAGCACCCACTGTTCGGCAATGAGGAAGCCCCCACAGACGTGCTGCCCGTCCAGCTGCAGCGAGGCCATGTACGGCCTCAGGTGGGGCTTGGCCTCGTAGCCCCCCAGGATCCGTCCCCGGGGCTGCCCTGTTGCAGGCGGGAGAGAGGACGGATTAGCCGGGCATCGCCCCAGCCAGCCCAGATGGAGCATGGTCACCCCAGCAGACCCCTCCTGGCATCCCTGGACCCCTCCCCAAGGGCCACGGCAGCACCTGGCTGCAGATGGAGGCAGGAATCGGGGGCTGGGCAGCACCCCCCACCCTGTGCTGGGGACATCACTGCCCCAGCCTGTCCCCATCCCAGGGTGCAGGGGGGGGTGCACTCACCATTCACCATGGCCCCCAGCAGCAGCAGCAGAGCGAGGACAAGGATGGGAGTGGGACTCGGCCCCATGGCTGCGGTGGAGCCCGGTGGTGCCTCTGCCCTGGCCGTGGGGTCCGTGGGSTCTGCGGGGCGGACGCTGCTCAGCCAGGGCCGGGGCTGGGGCTTGCTTTTATGTCCAGCTTTGGGGCGGCGGGGGGGCAGGAAGGGGCAGCACAGGGGGAGCGGGGGGGTTTCCGCAGCGTGGGCCGAGTGTTTTTAAATATTCAGCTTATAAAAGGGGTCAAGAGTTCCCAGCACAAACAGCGTGGGAGGGAGGAAACAGCCTGTCCCAGCTGCCGGACCTGGCACCCGCTGCAGGGGATTTCTGTGCTGTTGTTTTCAAAGCCGAAACCGAATCCGACTCTTGGCATGTGAAGGCTCCGGCACATGTGGCAGCGCCCGGGCCTGGCCCCAGCACCCCCGGACCAGGGACCCCCACCCGGCTGCCCAGGGAGAGTCAGTGGGAGCCAGAGTGGTGGTGGGTGCTGGGTGCCGGTTGGGTGGGTGCCCGGGGCTGTGGAGCAGAGCTGAGCATCCCTGTGGGTTTGCCCTTGGGGCTGGTGAGGACGAGGACAGCAGGGTCGGGACCACCAGCACCTGGTGAGGGTCCCCAGGGGAAGAGCCCTGCCCCGAGGGGAGCTCCTGCGAGGGCTGGGGTGCGGGGGCAGTGGCAGGGCGGTGGCAGGGACGGTGGCAGTGGCAGGGACGGTGGTGATGGCGGTGGCAGGGATGGTGGTGGCAGCGGCAGCCCCAGTCCCCGCTGCCTTTCTCCCCGGTGCCACTAAGCGGAGCCACCGCCTCGGCTCCCGGCCGGTCCCGGCGCGTTCCCGAGCTCCGGAGCCGCCCGTCGCCCCCGCATGCTCGTCCCCTGAGCCCCTCACCCCGCCTCGGGTCTCCCCCGCGGCGAGACCCAGCGCCAGCGAGCAGCGGCCGGGCCGGGGCTGGGACCGGGGCATCGCCCTGTGCCCCGTCGGGGCCGGGGTCGCGCTGCCCTCGCCACGATGGCCGGCGGTGCCCACAGCCGGACCCGGCCACGTCCCGGCCCGCAGGCTCTGCCGTGCTCCTGCCAGCGCGGCCGGGACCGAGCGGGGCTCCCGGGGAAACCGGGCAAGGGGCTAGAGCCCACCCTCCTCTTCCTCCTCCTCCTCCTCCTCCTCATGCACCACGAGCCTTTACAGCTCAAAATTGCCAGGTTCCCTTTGGCTAGCTGCGCAGACACCCCACCACCCCGAGCCATCGACCGCCCGACCCCGCCGGCGCCAGCCAGCCCCCTGACCCCCAGCACCAACGAACCCCCCCGTCCCTGGCCAGACGGGGACACCGGCAAGGAGGGTGCTGGCATGCGGGGGCCGGGGTGCCCCGGGGGCGACGGGGGTCCCTCTGTGGGGGCAGCTTCGGCTTCCCGCTCCCTCCCCATGTGTTGGGCAGCACGTGGCGGGAAGGGGTCAGACCATGCGGCGGGAGGAGGGCGTTGTGGCACGGCCAGTGCCGGAGGGGGCAAGTCTGGCTCAAACCAGGGATTTTCCACAGGGAGAGCGGCTTAACCGCGGCTTCCAGGGATTCAGGATTTAGACATTAAGTACGCTGGGAGATTTCTGCCCACTTAGGGCCGAAAATGGAACAAGAGCAACGCGTGATGGCCAGTGCCGTGGCATGGCGCCATGCAGAGCCCCGACGGGACCGTGAGTGGGTGGGCGGTAGGGGGGGAGGCAGCGGGCTGAGTGTGGGGTGCAGGACACGGGGCACGGGATGTGGGGTACAGGGTAGGGATTAGTCAGGACTAGGATCCTGATCCTGATCCGCAAGCGTGGGGCAGCAAAGGCAGGGGAGGACAGGGCAGGGGTGCCTCCTCCTCCTCCTCGAGGTGCTGGAAGTCCCTGGGGGAGCAAAGGGAGTTGCAGCCGCTGCCCCAGCCCTGAATTTGGAGAGACTCGAGGCTCCAGCTGAGGTTGGCCTCGGGCTCCGTCCCCAGTCCTCCTGTGCCAGCACCGGCCTTGCCGAGCATGGGAGAAGGGTTTGCCCCAAGTCACCTCTGAGGCCCCCGGGACACAGCGGTGCCCACGGGGAGGGCGGGTGCCCCATGGCCCCCATCCAACGGAGCCCAGGTGGGTGCTGGGGGCTGGCAGAGCTCTGCGGGGGTGGGTTCGGGGGTCATGCACCCCCATGCTGCGGGAGCCCCGGCTTGGCAGCCCTTGGGTCACCCCAGCCCCGGGGTGGGGGAGCTCGGCGAGGGAGGGGGCTCTGCAGGGCAGGAGGGTCCCCGGGGCGGCGATGCGACCCCCACTGCCCCGCAGCGCATCGCGGGGAAAGGGCTGATCCGGGCGAGGCCGGGGGAGGAGGGAGCCCCGGCGGGGGCGTGGGGCGGGGCCCTGGGACCCCCCGGTGCCTGCTGCAGAGCCCGGGGTGCAGAGCAGCTTTCGGGGGTGCAGAGCGGCGCGGGGGGGTCGGTCCTGCTCGCTGCCCCCGGCCCCGCCCGGCCCTTTGTCTCGCCCCCGACCCCCCCCCAGACCCCCATCCCCGGCCCCGCGGGGGCTCAGGGCCCCGGGAGGGGCCGGGAGCGGCGGAGCGGGGCGGGGCGGGGGGCGGCGGGGAGGAGGGGGCGGTGAGGAGGAGGAGGAGGAGGCGGCGGAGGAGGAGGCGGGGGCGGAGGAAGCTGCCGCTCCCCGCGCTCCGCCGAGGCAGGAGCATCCCGGCTCCAGGGGAGCCCCGCGGCCGCCGCCCCCGCCGGCCCCCCGGCCCCGCTTCGCCCCGGGGCGGCCGCAGC
>JAYKAV010002960.1:277281-318444 GCA_035582835.1 Phoebastria nigripes
CTATTGCCCCCCCTTGCTCCATCCCCGTTATCCCCCCCCCTTTTGGGCTCGGTGACAGTTTCGGGGGGCTGGGGCCGGGGGGTGCCCGGGGACCCCCATCCTCGGCTCGGCTCTGCGGGCGGCACACCCCCTCTCCACGCCCTCCGCCTGTCGCGGTAATGACCGCCTGTCGCGACAGCCGAGCCTCCGCCCCACCTGTTGTCGCAGCCCCCAGCTCGGCCGGACCCCCCGGGTGCTGGGGGTCCCCTGGGGGGAGCAGGGACAGCCCCGGCCCGGCTCGCTCCGCGGTGATGCCCGGGGCGGGCCCGGCGGGGGCAGCCCCCGGGTCCCGGCAGCTTCTCCCCGGTGAGCAGCTGCAGGGGGGCAGCAGAGTGAGCCCGGGGGCTGCCCGACCCCCCCGTAGGGCCGAGAGCCGGGGGTGACGCTGCTGCCCCACGGCAGGGCAGAGGCGCAGCCTGGCGGGACCCCGGCGCCTGCCCCAGGACCATGATTCCCCCCAGGGAGAAGGCCAGGGCTCCCAAGGACAGCATGACGCTCCTGCCCTGCTTCTACTTCGTGGAGGTGGGTGCAGGGTGGGGGGTCGGGGGTGGGGGCTGCGCCGGGGGCTCCTTCCCTGGCCCCTGGCCCTGCCCTGGCATGGAGGGGACAGGGGCTTTGCCCCTTCCCGGCAGGGCTGCGCGATGCCGGTGCCCGTTGTACCGGCGGCGCGGTGGTCCCGATGCTCTTGCCCCCCCAGCTGCCCATCGTGGCCTCCTCCATTGTGACGCTCTACTTCCTGGAGCTGACGGACCTCTTCAAGCCGGCCAAGGTGGGCTTCCAGTGCTACGACCGGGCACTCTCCATGCCATACGTGGAGACCAACGAGGAGCTCATCCCGCTACTCATGCTGCTCAGCCTGGCCTTTGCCGCACCTGCTGCCTCGGTGAGTCCCCAGGGCTCGTCCCACTGTGGCGGGGTGAGGATGGAGCCTGCCCAGCAGCAGAGCCAGGGCTTTGGGGTCCCAATGCCCGCAGCACCAGGGGACTGGTGCGGGGAGCCTGGTGGTGCCCTGCATCCGTAGGGCAGCACCGCCGACAGCCCAGACCCCCCGATCCCCACAGGGCAGCACCCCCTGAGCTGCTGGTTCCTCCCTAGATCATGGTCGGGGAGGGCATCGTGTACTGCCTGCAGTCCAGGCTGAAGGGACGCGCCGGTGCCGAGGGCAGCATTAACGCCGGCGGCTGCAACTTCAACTCCTTCCTGCGCCGGACTGTAAGGTTTGTGGGTACGTTGTGCCGCAGCCCAGGCAGGAGCCCTGCCTGCCACAGGGGCTGGTCCGATGGGCCCGGGGCTGGAGGGACATGGGGGCACCCCAGGTGCGATAGCAGGAATGCACAGCCCCACCCAGACCCCAGCCACCGCACTGGACCTGTCCCAGAGCCTGTGGGTGCCCCAGGGCTGGGTGGGCCCTGGGTGCCCTGTGTGGGACAGGGGGTGACCTGCTGTCCTGCTCCTGACATCCCCAGGCGTCCACGTGTTCGGGCTCTGTGCCACGGCCCTGGTGACGGATGTTATCCAGCTGGCCACCGGCTACCACGCTCCCTTCTTCCTGACCGTCTGCAAGCCCAACTACACACTGCTGGGCACCCCCTGCGATGCCAACCCCTACATCACCCAGGACATCTGCTCGGGCACGGACAAGCACGCCATCCTCTCTGCCAGGTATGTGCCAGGGGGGAGACCTGTGCCGCTCCTGCCCCGTCCCAACTGTGCCCCCCCATCTCCTGCCCCATCCCAACTTCAACCCCCCGTCTCCCCTGCAGGAAGACTTTCCCGTCCCAGCACGCGACGCTCTCGGCTTTCGCTGCTGTCTACGTGTCGGTGAGTTCCCGGTGCTGCCCGGCTCTCAGCCCCGCGTGTGCCAGCTCGGGGGCAGCGTGAGCTCTGTGCTGCCGGGCAGCAGCATCCCTCTCCTGTCGGCACACGGCCTCCCGTACACAGACAAGCTCTGCCCGACACACGTGTGCCCATGTTGGGGCGTGGGTGTGTGCACACCCGTGTGCACAGCTTCTCTCCCATACACGCTCAGGCACTTGCAGTTCCACATGCACCCTCGAGCTCTCTGCATGGCCGGGGGCTGGGGAGCAGGGAGGCTGCGGTGCTGTGATGGCAGCAGGTGCCGGTGCCATGAGCCACGACTAACAGCCTGTTCCTGCCCCATCATTGCTGCCACCAGATGTATTTCAATTCCATCATCTCGGATAGCACCAAACTCCTCAAGCCCATTCTGGTCTTCGCCTTTGCCATAGCCGCCGGCATCTGCGGCCTGACCCAGATCACCCAGTACCGCAGCCACCCCGCCGACGTCTATGTGGGCTTCCTGATCGGTTCCGGCATCGCCGCCTACCTGGTGGGTGCTGGTCCCCGCCCTCGGGGCAGCCGCGGTGGCTCGGGAGGGAAGGATGCTCGGCGCGGGCACAGTCCCCTGGGGCTGGGCTGACCCCACGCTCCCCCTCCCGCTCCCCCTCCCGCAGGCTTACCATGCCGTTGGCAACTTCCGCGCCCCGATGGAGAGGGTCCCAGCGCCGGCGCCGGCCAAGGACGCACTGCGGGCACTGACGCAGCGGGGCCACGATTCTGTCTACCACCAGAACAAGTCAGTGAGCACCGATGAGCTGAACCCACAGACGCGGCTGGAGGAGGCAGCGCGACCGGTGCCACGGGAGAAGAATTCCCTGGGTAGCCTGAAGCGGGCCAGCGTGGACGTGGACCTGCTGGCCCCCCGCAGCCCCATGGGCAAGGAGAACATGGTGACCTTCAGCAACACCCTGCCCCGTGTCAACACCCCCTCCATGGACGACCCCGCGCGGCGCCACATGACCATCCATGTCCCTGTGGACGCCTCCCGCTCCAAGCAGCTCATCACTGAGTGGAAGCAGAAGTCGCTGGAGGGCCGGAGCATGACGCTGGCGGAGGAGGCGGCACATGGCCGGGGCATGGGGGACGCTGGCGAGGATGTCCCCCCCTCTCTCTACCCCACAGTGCAAGCACGCTCGGCCGAGCGGGCGGCCATGGGGCCCCGCGTTCTCATCCAGCCCCGGCCGGGTGCCTCGCAGCTGGTGCACATCCCCGAGGAGAGCCAGGCGGGCGCCGGTGTCCCGGCCGGCAGCGGGGCAGCTGTACGGGCCAAGTGGGTGATGGTGGCGGAGAAGGGGGGGACGCAGCGGGTGGCCAACCCCCCACGCCTGATGCAGGTCATTGCCATGTCCAAGCAGCAGAGCATCGTCTCCGTCACCCCCAAGCACTCGGAGACGTCCTCCTCCTCCACCAGCTCTGACTCGTCCCAGTACCGCTCGCCCTCCGAGCGGGACAGCTCCAGCATCATCACCATTGATGCCCATGCCCCCCACCACCCTGTCGTCCACCTCTCTGCCGGCAACGGGCCCTGGGAGTGGAAGTCGGGGCCAAAGGGGCCGGAGGGGCCGGATGCCTACGAGCTGGGCGAGATGGGGAAGGATTTCCGTGGCTTCCGCCCGGCCAAGAGTGCTGGCGTCTCCCCCGGCTCCTCCGTCAGCGACATGGAGCAGGACGAGCCACGCTACGGCAGCCTGGCTGCCATCCCAGGGGCAGCGGGGGGTGGTGGGGAGCGGGGGGACACCCCCCCCGAGGGGCTGCTGGGCACGGCCAGCCGGGATTCCACACTGCGGAGGAAGCCGGCCGAGAGGGATGGGCAGGTGGACAGCGAGGTAGACCACTACTACAAGAAAATGCAAGCCAGCCGGAGGTTTAAGGACTGAGCCCCCGTTACCTTCCCCGCGCCTGGCCCCGGCTCGGGGTGGGGTCCGTAATGCTGGGGTCCCTCTCTGCTGGGAGGCATCAAGACAGGGCTGTCTTTTTGGCATTGGGGCAACCAAGCGGTGTGAGGACATGGCCAAGCACGGTCACGCCGGACCCTGAGCCAGCCGAGATGTGTGCGGGACCCCCTGATGCGGGACCGCTCTCCCGCCTGGGCAGCTGGGGGAGCTCAGGGGGCTCTGCCCTCCCCCCAGCCTGTGGAGCTGGGTGGCTCCAAGCACTTTTGACTTTCTTTTTCTCTCCAACACAGGTGCTGACATTTCTGAGGAGTTAATTTATTCTGGCTCTGGAATTGTACAGGGGGGGCGGGTGGGGAGCAAATGGTGCTGAAGGGCTTTTGGGGGGGCTGGATCGAGGGTTCCTGGGGAGGGGGTTGCCATGGGGCAACACGTTCCAGCTTGCACAGGGGTTTGTGGATGCTGGGGGTTCTGTGAGAGCTGCGCAGGAGGGGTCGTCGCAGCCCCCCATCCTGCACCACTGGTCCGTGTTGGGGGAGGATGAGGGGGGACGGTGCCGGGAGGGGGTGGTTTGCCCAGGGGCTCTGGGCATGCAGAGGCTGTAAATACTGCACGGGCTGAAGTAGAGGGTGGGCATTGGGGTGGGGGTGCAGGGTCCAGGGCTGGCATGGTGGGGGGGCCAGGGCTGAGCTCTGTCCCCAGGAACAGCAGCCCTGGGCTGGGGACTGAGGTTCTGGGGGGACGGGGGGGGTCTCCAGGCTGTGAATGCGTCTGTCGGGCAATGGCTGGAACTGCTGTGGTTTGAAAAGCAAATAAACATGTGGATGTTCCCCGGCTGGGCTCCTTCGCCAGGATGGGGGGGGCTGCTGGTCCCATGGCTGCTGGGGGACAGGACTGGGGCTCGCCGGTGTCCATGGGAGCTGCTCCAGGCAGGTGAGTGCCGTGGTCTGATGGCCAGGAGAGCCCCAGCACTGCCAAGGGCAGGGCTTAGCGCGGTGGGCTCGGGCAGCAGCATGAGCAGGGGGGGCCCTGCCTGAGGACCTGAGCCTATGCTGTGGCTGAGCAGCCCAACGCCGAGGGAGGGTGTGATGCTGCTAATGCCCCGTGTGACCCCCCCCCGCTTCCCAGGGGAGAGGTGGCCAGCCAGGACCCCCGCCCCTCTGGCTCAAGGTCCTTCTCCCCCTTCCACAGGCCAGGTTAAAGCCCTTCCAGGCTTCCCAACCCATTAACCAGCAGCCAAGCACAAGCAATTCCGTTACTACAGCTCAACGCATGATCACCCATCAGCTGCCCCGGGATGAGGAGGGGGCTGCGAGCTGTGCCGGCTGCTCCATCACACCCCGGGGAGTGGGGGGGGGTGCATAGCCCCAGGGCATCGCTGCCACATGAAGCATCCTGCAAAGCCTCGGGGATGGAGGGGCCCAGCGCACCGAGACCCCCTCGCCATCCTCCCGCCGCAGCAGGAAAGTGCTGCTGCTGCAGTTTCCCGCCGTGTTGCTGTGGCAACGTGGGATCCAGCACCGCACTGGGCTCCTGCATGTCACCGCCAGCAGTGGCGCGGCCACGAGGCCGGGCGACCCCCGGCTGGTGCCCCGTCCTCCCATGAGAGCGGCGCAGTGGCCAGCGGAGCCCCAGCAGGGAGGATGCCAACCCAAGGGCAGCAGCAGTGCAGACACTCAGAGACCTCATTTGGCGTCCTCCCGTGCCGCCGCCTCCCCCAGACCCATCTCTGTATGGTGGTGGCGAAACCCCGCGCGACCTGGCCCCAGCATGGAGGAGCATCTGCTCCCATTTGTCACAGCTTGTAAATCACCCCGGGTAGCGGCGGCCGCCCACCGCGCACAGCCTTCCCAGGGAGCACCACAGGCAGGGATGGGGACAACCGGGAGAGTGGGCAGGGTTGGGCAGAAGCAGTGGAAAAGCAGCTGAAGCACAAGGGAGCACGGCAGGAGAGCCACGCTGCTCTTGTGTGGAGGGCAGAGCTGGATGGGCCGAGGCATGGCTGCTTGGAGGGGTTTACAGCAGCTCCAGAGCACCATGGAGTCGAGGCTGGTTTTGCTCCACAGCCCGTGGGAGCGGCCACGGAGCAGGGGCTGAACCCCATGGTCGGAGCCATCCCAGCCCAGGCTGCAGTGGCAGGGGCAGCCCATGTCCCCTCAGAAACAGGGCGATGTGACGATGGCACCAAACTGCCACTGCCAATTGGATTAACAGTGGATATCCCAAAGCCTCCGCCTTGCAAACATATGGATTATCCAGCATAACCCTGACTCGGTGCTGGAAAAGCCACCCAGGGATTAGCAGGAGGATTGCTGGCAGCAGCACGAGGTGTGGGGGGCTGCGGCAGGGGCACCAGCGGGTTGTGCCTGCCCAGTTACCGGGTTGGTGAGCCGGGGGGTCCAACGCCGTCCAACACCATGGTGCGGCCCTGGTACAGGTGACTCAGGAAGATGAAACAGAGCTGCTAGTGACGGCCGAGGCCGGCTGGGACAGACGCCTTGCTCTGGCAGCCCTTGGTGGGGGGAAGGGGAGATGCGGGGAGCTTACATCCCCCCCAGCCCCAGCTCTCACGGCTCATTGTGGTGAGGATGGCGTCACACGCCGCTTCACGCTGCCTCTGACCCAGCGGTTTCCATAGCGACTGCCAGCCCCGCTCCCACAGCCTCCGGCCCCCCAGGCGGCCCCCCCAGCAGCCACCACCACCTCGCTTGGAGACCCACGGGGCCCAGGAGGGAGCGGGAGCATCCTCATCCTCCTCCCCCTGGCCCCCGCCCAGGGCCCCAGAGCACCCCTGCCCTCCGCCACGGGAGGGAAGAAACAGGGACAGGGTCCCAAGGGGGCTGCCAGACCCCATCGCCCCGTGGGCAGGGGACCGGGCATGGCTGGAAGCTGCAGCAGGGGCTCTGCGTGAGCACCCGCAGCTTTGAGAGGGGCCACGGCTCCTACTGAGCCCTCAGAGAGCAGGCAGGGATGGGCAGGTGAGAGATGTGCTGCCTGAGCCCAGCTGCCCTGGCACAGGCTTCAGCCAGGACCCTGCCTTGGGAGAGTGAGTGTCCCTTGAACAGTGACCCAACCTTTTCCACCTGGGACATTGTCTGCCAGGACCCCCCCTGCACATCCCTGTCACCTCTGAGGTGTAAAGCAGGAGAAGCACCCAGCTTTGTGACAAGCAAGGGCCCAGCCCTGTTACTGCCAACACTACTCCCTGCTTACCTCCTTCCAGCCCCCTGTGCTTTATTTACACACCCACCCACCACCCCCCCCCAGCCAGGGGCACCCCTTTGTGATCCCCCTCCAGCTGCAGGGAGGAGGCAAGAGGAGAAGTTACCTCATTAACCAAACCCCCGTTGCTAATTGCTCCTGGAGCACTGGACATAAATACAGATTCCCTCACAGCCTGTGAAATATCCATCAGAGTGAAGGGAAGGCACCAGCGCTGGCCACAGGTCAGGATTAGGGAGCAAGAGGAGGGATTCGCTTTCCTAAACTGTGCGCTTTAGAGTGAGACGGCTGCTCGACAACCATCCCACAGCATCCTCATTTGAAAAGCCACAACTTCACTGCACTGGGAGAGCTTCAGCATCCAGGGTGCAGCAGCCCCGGGTGAGGGGGATCCTGTCTCCTTCCTCTCCATACCGCATCGTTAAGACAGTTTGCAGAGTGCTGCTGCCTTCTCTGAAGCCCTTTGAAGACACTGACTACACAACAGATACTCTGCAACAGGGCAAGTCTGGCTTTAGCAAATATTGGTTCAGGCCCAGTGGCATGAGCAGGTTCAGAAGCACCCCTGGCACCGGGCAGGAGCATTCAGGCTCCGCAGCAGCAGCGGCAGGGCTGGGGGTTCAGCCACATTCACTAAATTCACTTTCCATACCTGGAGATGCTGAGGATGCTCAGAAAGACCGGCCTTTCATAGGGTGTTTATTCTGCAGTGAACTTCTCCCCCCTTGCTCTGGGCAGGAGCTTGCGGGGAAGAGCTGTTTGACCCAGAGAGCTGGTGAGACCAGTGTACTCCCACTGAAAACAATCAGGGTTTCCCCTAAGTCAGCATTTTCCTGTTAAAGACATCTTTAGGCCCAAGGAGGGAACTTCTCTAATTACACACGCAGGTGAGAGCTGGGTCTGCAGTGCAGGAGCACACACAGGCCAGTCAGCATGGGTGCTTTCCCTCCAGCACCCGGACATGGGCTCTGCCACATCCCTGCACCCTCCTGTTGGCATGGCGGCTGCAGGAGGATGCAGCGGGTTTGGAGAACATCCCCATCCTGGCGCCATGCTGAGCCCCCCGGGGGTTTCCAGCCACGGGAAGGGACAGGACCGCAGAGCCACAGGCAGGATCCATCCTCCCGCCAGGCAGCTGCTGCTGTTTCCATGGCAACCCAGCCCATCACATGCACCCACCCCACAATCGATATTTGCTTTGCCTGCAGCAAGAGCTGGGAGGCCATAATTACTGCACCAGGCAGCTAATTAGCAATTCATTACTTGTCCAAGAGGGACAGGGATGGGCACAGGGATCCCGCCTCGCTAGGCAGAGGACAGTGCCTTTCACAGGGCACCATTGCCTGGTTTTCCTGCTACGCTGCCTGGTTTTCACTGGAAGGAGAAATAAATGCAGAGATCATTGTCTGTAGCTTTACCACATTTCCATTAATCCACGGGAGCACCAAGAGCTGCCTGGTCCAGGACAGCAGCAGGCTCCTGGGCAAGCCCAGGGCAGGGCAGGAGATGCCACAGATGCTGGTGGTACTCCGCCGCTCAGGTGGCCTTTCTGGAAGATCAGGTTGCAACAACCTTCCTGGCATTAACGACCACCAACCTTATCTAGAAAATCAAACAGGAACAGCAGGATGGTGGTTTGAATGCCCAAGCCTTTGACATTGAGTGGGCTATGCACCTCGTAACCGGAGAACTTGCTGAACCAAACCAGGAACAATTAACTCGCTCATTCCTGCGGGGCAGCGATGCACACAGCTCAGCATTACTTTCACACAAGCATCGAGACAGGCAAGGGAAGAGACAGCTGTTACAAATCCTATTACACTTCCATGGAACAACAGTGATCCCTTTCAGCAGCCCAAGGCTCCTGCAGGACCCCGCTCAGCCTTAGAGGCTGAAGTCTGTATCCAGATGCCTACGAAACAAGCTCATGTTTAATGCTAATGTGCTCAACACAAAGGGAACATGGCCAAAGGACAGAACACAGCAGAGCCACAGAAGCAACAGCTCAGTACGTTTATTCTTCCTATCCCTGAAAACATGGGGTGCCTACCCATGTGCACCAGTGTTCCCAGCTCATGGCTGCTGGGATGAGATACAGCACTGCAGTGCTGCACCCCTCGTTTCTGTTTGAGATCTGCAGCGAGGCCGGCAGCTCTCGACCCCGAGCCTGCGGGAAGCCAGCGGCACAGCGTGCTGGCTGCCAGCCTCCGAGGGGCTCGGCTGCACGCTGGAGTCCCCGCACAGGCTCCAGGGGAGCATGCCCCATCCTTCCCTACCGAGGGACCCACCCAGCTGCCTTTCCCACTCCCCACAGAGCTGTCATTTCCCTGTAAGCACCTGCTCCCACTGCTTCCCTTCAAAATAAAGCTTTGGGAGTGCCATACCTGAAACCTCAGAGGTCTACCTCCATGGTATCTGAGTGTGCTCCAAGGTCTACATCAGGGAACATTTACTTTTGGAAAGGAGTTGAGCACACAGGTAAGAAACCAAACCTGTGTAACGAAAAGCCCTGCTCCTCAGGGAGCTTATCAGCACCCAGGTGTGCCCAACACAGCTGGAGTATTTGCACATTAGAGTAACCCACAAGAACCAAAACAGTCCTTCATACCACTTCTACAGGAGTTGAAACAGGAATCTCACCTGTTCACACTGGATGCGAGACTGCACCACATCCAGCTAGCCAGAAAGCTTTGACACATCTAAAGCACAAAACTACAGAGAGTATTATGTATTTGACTTGGAAGTGGGTTATTTCATGGATATTAGCTAGAATATATGGAAAGTTTAGGAACATGAAGTAAAAAAGTGTTGGAGTGTGACAAAGGCAGAGCATCAGTTAAGGCCCTACAACCTCATACCTCTGAACTTCATTCAAGCACTGAAGGGCTGGAGCATGAGCAGCTGGAACGGATCTGTGTTACAGCTGCCCCTTCCAGCTCAGCCTTGGCTCATCACCCCTCACCCTGCACAGAGACACTAACAGGGACAAACACTCTGCCAGCCCAGAGGTATGTGAAGAGTCAAAGTTATATAAAATGAGGCAGCTGAAATTACATTAGAAGGAAAAATCAGAAGCAAAATAGGCACAATAAAAAGATAGGAAAATCAGAAGCAAAGAATACAGAAGAAATTTATTGAAAGCACAAGTACAGACTGGCCAATAACTGCTTTCTACAATCTGAACAGTAAATAATGGAGCTACAGAAAGGTACAAAGGTTGTTATAAAATAGTTTTAATTTCATTTCTTTTTGCATTACAAACATTCTTTGAAAGAGGCAATGGAATTCTGATGTTGTGTATGCTTACCCTCCCCACCCCACCTTCCACAATACTGAACCTGTAATAGCTGTTATCAAAATATACAATACATCTGTTCACCATAAAAAACTGGGTTTTGCTGCCCCCTCATGTCTTACAACAGGTATAAAAAAATTATAAATATGTACACCCTTTTGTTACTCACATTCTTTACATGCAAACACAGGGATCCAAAGGAAAAACCCACAATTGCCTGGGTTCTGGGGTTACCTCAATTCATTTGCTTGCATTTTGCAAAATATATATAGCCTGTGGGTTGACCAAATCAATGTTAAAGGCCACCAGACAGGTTTCATTCCAATAACCCTCTCCCCAGTGTCTTGGGTGAGGCTGATTGAATGCATTTAAAGGTTAAACCACAGCTGTTCCACTTGGGTTGCGCACAGATCCTCACAAGGTGGAGTGCTGCCTGTGGTGTACTTGGGAGCACGAGCCCAACCGCCAGTGCTCCCTGGCTGCCGGAGGAACAGATTTTTCATTTCAGGAGGAAGGGAGATGAGCAAATTGACTCTGACAACAGCTAACAAGACACCTGAATTTGCCCTCCTGAACATTAAGATGCTGGCAAGGAAACACAGAGCTTTCCAGAGAGGCAGATCACAAGGCTTCATTAACAGGCTTACTCAGATTTAGAGGTAACTGAAACCAGCATCTACTCATCAGCTGAACATTTTCTCAGCTCAACTGGGGCAACACTTTCATTGAAGATGGTTTCACACTCCTCAGCCACAAGCCAAAGACTAAGGCAGACAAGGATTACCAATCCCATGCCAGCAACCCAAGCTGAATCCTCACTCAGACTTCACACACTTCTCCAGCATAATTCACATCCTCAAGAGTTCAGGGAGGAACTAAGAAAAGTTAAGACTTTTCCAAACACTCAGTGCTAGGCAAGTCAAGAGCTCCCACACCAAGCAAGGAAATCATAACTTGCAACACTAAGACAATTAAAAAACAAACTTTGGTCCACAATTTGCAGAAAAACCCTGAAAAAAAGTACAAGATTCTTGTTATTTTGCATCCGAACAGGTTGCAGGTTAGAGGGAAATGTAAGGCAACATTGGATTACACAAAATAGAAGGCAGAATGGCCCGGGAAAGAGTTGTAAGCCAGAAAAAAAAATGGTTGTATCATTGGGAAAAAACGATCTGCTGCATTCTACTTTTAATAAATTCCCTTCCTATAACTTAAAAAGATCTGGGCTTACAGGTTAAAAAGGTAAAAACTTTAGCCTGGGTCCTTTTACTTAAATTCACAAGCTATTTGTGCTTGTTATCTCAAACACTTTGCTTTAAAAATCTGCTTTGCTTAATATGTTTTATCAATTTCATTACATTACTCATCCTCAGTCATGACCTCAGCCTGATAACTAAATTCCTGCCCTACAGTTTCAATTACAAAAAAAAAATAAGTACAGTATACAAGGGTAATACCACAAAGGAGTAAATTTAGATTACGTTTATACCATCTTATCATTCTATAAAAAGGTACTTAAACTATTTCTTTTGCATATAAAGAGATTAGAATATTTGGTCAACTGGAAATATTGCTAGGCACAGATGACAGCAACGGCATCAAAAAGTATAATACAAGAATTAAAACAAAAAGCTCAAATGCTGAAGACATGCTATAAGAATGATGGCAGAGCTACATTGGTCTTGTTAATCTCAAATTAGGGGCACGAAGGTGACTCACATGAACACCTTTCTAAATGTGGGATATCCAATAATTCTTCAAATTCTAGCCAAGTATTTAGATATATATACACACACACAATTTCGACAAACTCTTAATGATTCGTCTTCACAAGTGTCCAACAGTGGTTAATTTCGTATCTTGATCTCTTGTGAAGGGCAGAGCCTGTTGACTTGCTATTGACAATGGAATGTAATTTGGTCTTGGGAATGCTTCCCCACCCAGACCTTTCTGCTTAGTCTGAATGTTACGGACAAAGGATCTTAAGTAACTCCCACTTGAAGGTTTGCAGGTGGCGATAAACCACAAGCAGATTGGAAAGTGGCATGAAGACACATGATACTATGCAGATTGAGACATTTCACGGACAGTGGGATACAACTGCCTGAAGAGTCAAAGCCCAATATTTTCTTTATCCACTTTGCCAGCTTCACTTGTCCTTCACTACAAGCTGATCCAGTAAGCCAGAGCTCACTCATTCCCCTCAACTCTCCCAATCCATTCCCTACAGTTCAGATGTTTTCCCCAAAGAAGTAAAAGGTTTAAGGCACAGGATAGCAGATGCACAGTTAAGGTAGGATCAATGCAACTTATTTTTGTGCTGGGTGAGTTGGGAGCTCCTATACACCATGCATTTGCAAAATCCTGACTCAAAGGCGCTAAAGTGAATTTACACAGTGGTTTTAGGTCTTTCAAGGCATGGATGGGTAAAGAAAATAAAAAAGGCATCAATGTGAAACCTGATAAACTTGTTAGGATCTGCTTTTTGGGGGAGAAGGAGCAGGAGGGGAGGGGAATTTCCCAGAGCAGGTTCCAAAGTGTAAACTTTAACTTGTGATTTTTATTTGAACAGTCAAGATTGTTACCCATCACCGCAAGGTTAGCAATATGAATTAGATTTAATTTTTTTTTTTTTTTTAAAAACCGGTAAACTGATTTCTCTTTAAAAAAATAAAATCTCTGGTCTTTTAAGGTCACTTCAGCTGCATTTTTAAAGTGGCTTTTTTTCTGGAATGATGGAAGTTGAAACCCTAGTGTTCAGCCTTTTAAGGTCAAGACTGAACTCAAGAGGTTTTAAGTCAAGTCCATTTTGTCTCACACCTTCCAAAGCTTTAAATGGTGGACTTCGAGAAGGACACACGCAGGTGATGATTCTCACCCAGGTCATGATTATGGAGGTCAATGAGTGATTGAATGGCTTCTTCCACAGAGCCCATCTGGATCAGTGCCATTTTACGGTCCTTCCTGACAAGACAGAAGTTTAAGTCACATTCAGTACAACCGTATGCAGAGTTTGCCTAACTCGATGCAAGTTTTCTTACCTAGCACTCAACAAGGCCAGCAGAAAATTAACTACCCTGGTAATTGAAATATACTTTCTTCTTATATGGAAGAGTATATCTATATGATAAACATGCATATCCAAACTTCTCACTCAGCTACCTTAGTTTTCTTCATCAACTCATACTCGCCATGCACTCAATCCAGGGTTACTCTGGAATTCTTTATTCCAGAGAGTCAAACACTACATTAGCGATGATTCTGCTCACCTTTCACTTAGCCTGAGTTGGAATTCAATCAGAACTAAGTGCTTCTAACCCTTCTCATACTGAAAAGCCCAGTGTAAGGACAGGACATAAGAGAAAACACTTACTGGAAGAATTTGAATCCTTTGACCATCCCACCATTGCTTGAAAACAACATCTTAAGGTCTTCTTCAGTTATTGAAGGTCTGAAACAAATAGTTTTTCCAGTCAAAAGTATGTTGACAGACTAAATTAATCTCTAAAAACCAATTCTCAGAGCCTTTTCTAAATTCTCTACCAGTAGCTTCTTGGACTGGAAAGGCTATGAGGAACAGCAGGAAGATGGGCAAGCTTTCCTCCTGCTAGCAGCAAAAAGCTGACCGTATTTACTCTCACACTAAATTCACAAACATTTTTAAAATCAGCCATACAGGAACTCTCCATGCAGATACTTACGGAATATTGGACAGATGAAGAGTGGCAGAAGGGGGAAAGATGTTCTGGAAATTTTTGGAGCCTGGTTTCTTGAAGCGATGTAGAGGAGAATTTCCATAGTCCTTAGTCAGACCTTGGTCTTCCTGTCCCTCGCGGGGAAGTTGTACTGTCTGATGCTTGGACAATGTTATACGGATTGGCTTCCCGTGAAGCTTCTGACCATTTAAATGGCTCATGGCTGCAACGGTTAAAAGACAGCACTGACTACAATGGTATTTCACAGTTTTGTTCAGACATCTGCATCAAAGCTAGAATTTCATTCTAGTTCTTCCCTGTGCAGATACCACATCCTCCAGGAACTGCATGACAGGCATTGTTACTCTGCCTTATTGTATTGTTTATTCTCTTTTCCCTCTAGATTATCTTGCACAAAAGAACCATACCTTTTCCAGAGCTGCCCCAAATCCATACTACATACGCAGGCAAGCAATTAAGTGCATGGACATATTCATGTTTTGGGTCTTTTTTTGGAAGAGAAGAGATTACTGATATTAAAGCTTTAATTACCCATTAGGTCTCTTAATGCTAACAGTCTGATACTTAAGCTTGCTTACCAAGCTGGGCCTGGTTTCCATCAGCCATCTGAACTAGGGCATTCTCYTTCTTATTAAATAAAATCTTCACCCTCTGTACATCACCATAGACTCCTTCAAAAAGTGAGGAAACAAGAATAGTCTTAGGTAGGGGAAAAAAATGAAGTCTCATTCAACTTAAGCTAATCAATCCAACAGCAACAACATTCATTCACAACCAGAACTGATCTCATTCCAACCATGGTTACTTATTCTGCTCTAATTAAGGAAAATTCTTATATAGCAGAATAATAATGGAACAATACATTAAAGAAAAGATACTGGGTTTCAGCAAAAAGCAAAAATCTTACTGCCAGAAGACTGGACAATTTAGCATGCTATCACAATTTAAAACTCTTATAAAAGACATGCAAAGCAATAAACCATGCATAACTGAACATAAAATAAAGGCAAACTAAATTAAATAGCAAACTAAGTAAACAACATAAAAACGAAATTATGCATTCAAAAAAATGGCAAACTGCAAACTGTACATTTTTGAAGTATCAAAAAGTAATCTCAAATAAATGAAAAACAAGGTAATAAAAAGTGTGAATAATAACATACCGAAAAGAATAAAGAGGCATTGGGGTGTAACTCTCTTTAGAGAACAGCAGAGCAAGGCAGCGGAGGGACAGGGAAGAGGTAAGGAATCGAAGGGGAGAGCGAGGTTGCACAAATCGTCCACAACGAGGAAGGGCAGAGTCCCCGCAGGAAATGGCGAAATTGGTTGATGGATGATGAAGTTTTCAAGATGGTTAATATTGAAGGGCAGGTTGGTTTCCGAAGAGCAGGGTTTTTTTTTTTTTTTTGGAAGGGGAATGTTTTTATTTTTTTGTTTCAAGCAACAACAGGAAGCAGAAGTACCGTGCAGTCAGTTGGCAAAGAAATTCCGGATCAGGGGAAGAAAAAAAATTCAGGGATGGGGAGAAAAGAAAAAAGTAGCAAAAAACACAGGTCAGTAAATACATAAGGAAATATGTAGTGTTCCATCAGTCAGATTTATAGAATTCTACATACAATAACTTGTTTACAGAAACAGTTAATAGGTTTTACCTAGTGGAACACAATGATAAAGAAAAGGCATTTTTACTTAAGATATACAAAGAAGTAAGAGACAGTATCACAACAGAGTGACTTCTACAGGCTTTAATATTGAATTAAATTGCAATGGTATTCCCTAAAATTTGACTAAAAATATTTTCTCTGATTACAAGAATTTCTTAGAAGAAATGACTTCATGGATCAAGTCAAAACCACAGCTGTATTTGCTGCTTTAGGACCAGTGACTACGGGAAGCAATCCATATTGCAATACTTCGCTGTAACAAAACAAGGAAAGTCCAATTTAGATACCAATCACTGCCTTTAAAGCAAAAGATTATCAGGATGAGCAGCTGTACCACTACAAAAAACCTCAAAGGTCTGCTAGAAGCACTTGCTATAAAGGAACTGGGTACCTCATTTGCAACAGAATTCTATTCCCTTCATCTCCGTGACTTGACCTTACCATGCAGAAACCCAAAACTGCTGTTATTCAGCCAGAAAGGCAGGAAAAGCATCTCTGCTCCCAGTGACAACACTAACTTTGCATGCAGACGAGTCTGCATTCAAAGTAAAAGTCAATGCAAGCTGAGACACGCAGACTTCTTCCACTCATCATGGAAAGGAAAAGTGGGAGTAATTTCAGTTTCCATGATTCCGATTCAGAAAAAACCTTGTATGTTATTGCAGAGTAGTCACTCCAGAGAAATACTGTCTCTTAACTAACTGGTTCTGGCACAGGTAAGTTTCTACAACACTGATTATACAGGCAATGGAAAAAGTTTCAGGTCTGTTAGTTCACAGCTTCAGTACAAGTATCAAAGTCTCTCTAGCCCAAAGATAAGCTGGATGGATAGTGAAGAGCTCATCAAAAATACAAGGCATGAAATAACTGCTTGCTCCTACTTAACTGTGTACTGTGCACACTGTTCAGACGCTGCTCAGAGCTGTGAATACGTGCAAATTAAACAGAGGTACAGCACAGTCTTTTGTCCTGTCACTGCCATCCAGACAATGCAAAATCATCCCAAGAAACACTTGACAGTATCACACTGGTCGAGAATAATGATGCCAGATCTTAATGTTTAAGACTTTTGTTTGAACAGCAAGTCATTGGGACCAAGCCAGAGATGACAGTTCCTGGAATGGCAGAGGAGTTCCTAGGTAGAAAGAGCAACTCATCCAAACCAAAGCTGTATCACAGTCCCTGCCATTATTTCATGCCCTGAAGAAAAYAGTAATGACAGATAAAAAGAGTAGTCTGAAATACTGATTCAATTCGTTCATCTCATCAAGAGTTAAATATTTTGATCATTCATCACATCCAGGCTTCCCCTTTGATGCAAAAGAGGTTTTGTGGTTACTCTGACATCACTGGTAAGTTTTATAGCTTTGCAAAGTAGTATTAACTTGTGTGCACAGTCCCGCCAGTTAAAGTGTTTTTCAGCAGACACTCATCGTACTCTACTGCACACACTAGAAGATTCTACACTTTCAATCCAACAAAGAGCCAAAAGCTGACTGAAGAAAAATCCAAGACACCTGTATCAAATTCTCTCATGATGCTGTCTTTCATTAAAGAAGGTTTTTCTTCAAATAGTACTTGCTTTATTTTTAAAGAAACCCAAATAGTTCAACTCACTAAGTTAAGTGGAATTGAAAATGTAAACTGTGAGCTGTTAAGGGGTTTAGCTAAGGAAAAACTTCCAGGAATCTTGGAAAGGGAAAATGTGCAAGCACATGGCAGAGGAAATACTGCACAGGTACAAAGTCAAGCTGGCAGGGGTCCAGACACTACACAGAAAGGGCAAAGGTCAGAATGAACTCTCTCTGTAGTTCTGAATTAATGTATTAAAAACTAGAACATGCTAAGGAAAAGAAAGAATGGACACGACTATTGTGTGACCCAAATGACACTATTCCATGGGAATGGCAGGGAGACTCCAAATAAAAGAGGGAGCAAGGGATAGGCATTGTAGTCTTTATGGGACAAGAGCAGACAGGCAGCATCCTTGGCTTTGAACTAAAGAAGAGCAAGATTTTAATTTGAGAGAGAGACTTTCTCATTTCCCTTCAGCAACTAGAGTACTGATCTGCTTTGACTTTTAGAGCTGGCAGAGCACGTCATCTGCTTTTCTAGTTTTGCCGTTTCCTTTAGGATACAGTAGGATTTCACTTTCAATGAGTTTCAGCACAATCTGTGTTCAGAAAGTGAAAGCAGAGGTAACAGGAAGGAGAAAAAAAAGTAAAGTTAGGACTCCACTAACCTCAGGATTCAGATTGCTAACCAGCAGAACAGAGTTCCCTGCCCCAGTGAGGCCGGGAATGGCAATCCGTCCTGCTGCAGCCGCTGCAGCTGCTGCTGATGGGATAGCCAAAGGAGCTAGTGCTCCATGAACATTTGGAACTGACAGGCCTGGAAATTAAAGAATATTAACCAGTAAAGAAATTAACAGCACGTACTCTAGTGTATTTGCTGCACCAGAAGGGAGAACAGCACACCTTCTGTAACATGCAAGTAACCATTCAAAACACAGCAACCATACATTCTAAGAGCAACAGGAGCCTCCAATTCTGGTGCTGCAGGAAACGTTTTAATTTCTAATAGTATTTGCTCTTGCAGTGCCTGGTGCTTAACAGGTGCCTCTCAGCACTATCTTGTTGACTACAATATTCTGCATGTTTCACAAGAAGCGGAATCAGCACAAAGCCTCAGCTCTGTTGGTGCAGGAAAGGTATCACAAACAGTGCATTTGTAAGGGTCTTTCCAACCAGTGCATGCCAAAAATGCTTTGTTCTTTAACCATGCATATAACAATCAGATATTGTATGCTACCATCAGCTAATCTCTTCTTGAACGGAGAAACATTAAGGTTTTATTTATAGGCATTTCTAGGTTGCTCACACAGTAACATCTGGCACTTCACTGTATTAGCCCTCCAAAGGGAAGAGCTTTAGAGTTCAAGAAACAATTGCTAGTAATCGATTAAATGAAATACTTCTCAAAGTGGCATTGTCTATTTCCCCAACAGGGCAGGAGACTAACAAAACATTAATGATTGAACAGTTTGATCTGTGCTTGTTTGTCATAAGCAAGGAAATTCCATCAAGTTACAAGAAAGTCAACGTAGCTTGGTATGCTATGAAAAACAACRCAAAAATTGTTTAGTCTAGCACTCCAATGAGTGTATTTAGCACCTAAAACCTAAGTCTTTAATCTCAGACACTTGGCTACTTCTATAAGTAGCAGTAATTTGTTACCTGCAATATGAGCTGTAAACTTCACAGTGCAACTGTAACAGTGTTTGTAATTAGGTTCATGTTTAAATACTAGCTTTACTCAAAATATTTAGGAAAAACTGGACAAAGATTCCTTGCTTTTGACCACATTTACAGCTGTCAAAGTGAGTTCCCAACCTCTGCAACCACATGAGGAAATTCGAAATACAAAAAATTTCATCTCCCCCAGTTATTTTAAATACTGCCTTTACTGTCTCTCCCATCCTTGCTACTCCTATTTTCCTCTTGTCACTGGGATATTGCCTAGCCAGAGGTGCTACAGCTGCACACTCGCACTCCTAGTTGAGATTATGTACGGAAACACCATTCCCTTCTGTACCTAAATGCCAGCATTTACAATTTACATGACTAACCCCAACAAAAATAATCACTACTTAGCTTTAAAACATCAAGATGCTTCAACAACAGAAAACCTATATAAAATTTCAACTTACGAAATACAGTACCTGCAGCCTGAGGAATTGCAAAGGTAGGAGGAAAGCCAGCTCCCGCATATGGAGAAGCAGAAATTATTCCTGGGGCACCTGGGAAAGATATACACATTATACAAAGACACCCAATAGCAGGAAAACTCCAGACTTAGCTGGAATGTCTTTATCTGTCCTTCAACATAAGCATTTAGTTGAAAGCTAAACCCTAAAACACAAACAGTAATTCAAAAATGCCTCTAATGTAACATTGAACATCAAGAAATTACAAAAACTATTCCTCCTCTAACTCTGTTGTTCTGAAACAGCTATTAGAATATAGCTGTTGACCAGAATACAAGCTAGTAGCTCCTGTAATTGTTTAACCACAACACAGTTTTCAAAGCATAGGTTACAACACCCCAAATTATCTCTGAGTCCATACTGTAGGCAAAACAGCAGATGGCACTAGAAGCACAGACAGCTGGAAAACCTTAAGCAGTCCTCACCCAAATGGAGAAGAGCTTTCAGAGCAGTAGCATGCACCCACATCCATATATTCCTACTAGTATTTTGCACTAGTCCAATTCAGCGGTTCCCAAATTTTCCTCATTAGTCACACTGTATTCCAAAATTTTGTATGACCAAATACACTAGGATTACGTCCCCTCCCCTTCCCCAACTGACACACGTATCAGTTACATCTGTCCTGCTCCCACTTCAAGAATTCTCACCAAAAGCAGCTGCCATGGTCTGATCAAGAGAGGGCTGGTTATCCCCAGAAGGTAGGTCTGGTCGTGTGTAATCTCTGCTCTTATCATTATTGTATTTTACATTGAGACTTGTAAGCTTTGAGAAATCTATGCGCAGCGTGCAACAGGCATTGTAGATATTCTGTCCGTCTAAAGACTGCAAGGAAACAAACCATTCTTCATCCAAGATGCATTTATACTAAGATCACAGCAACAAATCTCTGAAGAGAGAAGGTGTTACATCATCCCAGGTACCAGTGTGTGTCTTCAGATGGAGCCGGTATCTTGCTTTGTGTGGAGAAGGCACTGCTTCATTTTATCCCCTTCAGTATTCACCCAAATTAGCTGAACTGCTCTTGGTGGGGAAAATTCCCTGCCACTTGCACATGTGATCTGCCATTAGGGCAATGCTCACGTAAATCTAGTATGACCACCAAATACTCCAAAATGCTAGTTTCTAACATTGATCCTAGATTAATAAAAGCAAGCCTAAAAGTCAAAATAACTCAGGTGTTTAGCACTGCAAGCATACTACTCACCAGTTTGGCATGCTGAGCACTCACTGGGTCAGCATACTGTAACAGGGCCTGAAATTGGTTGTTCTTCGTGAATGTAATTATTTTCAAGACTGTACCAAATTTGGAAAAAATCTGCAAGATAATATTTGCATATCTTGTTATCTCATTTCCAGTAAGTTAATTTCATATTGATCTCCATTATTAGAAGCAGAAACAGCAGAAGTTAGCCTTTCACCTTGTTAGCTTTCCAGCTTAAAAATTTAAGGTTTTAAACTACACCATGGGCACTGTTTAACTTGCATCATGGCATCAGACTACAAAAACATCAGGGTGACTGAACTGCCCCCTTAATAAAGTTTTTGTTTGTTATGAATTCTTACACAGGAAGATTCACATACACCTTCATAAACTGGAACTTTTCCAAGAATTTCAGGGATTCTTAAATGCAGTCAAGCTTGCATTTTAAACATGAAGATTAAGTTAAGCAACCACAGCAGACAGCAGGAACTTTCCAAATAGGCTACTGCCTAAATAACTCCTGGACACTGTATTTGTTTCCCCCTACCCTCACACAAGGACATGTATCAGCAACTTCTGCTAAACCCTAAGCAGAACTTGAAGAGCTGCCTTGAAAACATAAAATATTTGTCCCTTGCACTGTACCAGACTGTAATCCAATTAAAATGGACCAGCAATCAAATATCTGGAAATTAAAGTCTGGCCAGATTGGGATCAAAATCAGAAGGACCTTGCGTAGGTGTCAGGGTCTCCAGCAACTAGAAATCTGACAGCTATGTTCAGAACTTGAATGATACAGATAAAAAACACATGCTGTTATAACACAGACATTGCAAATATAACAATTCACTATTTGTTGCTACCCCTTCCTCCAGGACAATCTTCAAGTTGTGGCAACATGTTTTACCTGATGCAGAACATCTAGAGTAACAGGATAGAAGAGATTCTCAACAATGATCCTCAGGACAGGGCTCTGGCCAGCCATCGCCATTCCTGCATCTACTGCTGCAGCAGAGGCTGACAGTGCTAGGTTTCCAGACTGAACAGAATTCACTGCTTGCAGAGCTGCTTGGGCACGCTGCAGAACCAAACATTCTGTTAGACCAACACTTCTGCTTGCAAAAATACACATTCAGCTTTTCTTGAGCTTCCTATCTGCAAACTACTAGCAGAACTCAACAGTTAGCAGAACAACAGAAAGCAGTTTATTGTTCCTAAGGCTGGGGATGCAGTGACTTTAGCACATTTTAAACATGGACAATACAGACCACCCCAACCAGTAAGAGCAATGCAAAAAAACAAACTAAATAAAATATGAAGTACTTATGCTACTGCTAAAACCTTGCTTAGCATCTACTGATGCAGCAAAATTATTCCATTTTTTAGAAAAAAGGAAAAACTAGGCTCTTCTGGGGTGAAACACTATCTCCAGAATACTACAGAAGCTTACAAGACTGAAAGATTAATGCACATCTGCTATAGGGATCCAGGAGTGAAAACTGACTGGAGTTTTCCTGTAGAGTCCCCCTCACGCATATAACATTATGATGTGCTCACTGTTGTGCATCAGATTCTGGCTTTGTTAGATGCACCGAATAGTAGCATTTCATCTGCACAGCATTAGATGCTCTGATCCTGATGAAAGTCAGCCTGAAAAGTGAGAGGAGGCAAACTGGATGTACTCAGCGGCCATCCCTGATAAGGAGGCACAAGTAACTTGAACTTCTTTCCAGTGTTCCTGTCCTGAAAGATTGCCAAGAGCAGTTGAGCCAAAAAAGGGAACTTTTTACCCTATGCAGAGCATATCTTGCACAGAAACTTGAGACAGCCCAAAGCCTTAAGAACTGCTGTGTTCAAGCGCTGCCTGCCTCAAAGCTAGCACTTAGCAGCAACAGATTGTACTCTACTGCAGACACAAGTTTTGCCCCATCAGAGCTTCATTTTATATAAATCTTTCAAATATTAGAAACAAACGTCCTAAAGCACTAGACATTAATCAAGTCTTTAGATAAGTATTCAGTCACTGTTTCTAACTGAAGAATGCTAAAACACCACTTCTCATGATCTCATATTCACTATGCATTTTCTTCCACTGACATTAAGGCAGTTTTAGCAGCTCATTTAACAGTCTGCTGAGACTTTGGATAAAAGCTATTACAGGAGTTCTTATTCCATAAGCTAGAAGCTAGTATACTCTGTTTAGCACTTTGATAGTTAAACCAAATCTCAAAACTCTCCCAGGCCTACACCAGCAGCACAAATCAAAACAGTAGCAGAGAACCATCTGTCCCTCCCACCAGTATGACAATGTAAAGAACAAAAACTAACTGCTTGGTTTGGAGAGTTGTCTGTCTTAAGCTCCTTGTGGTTAGAGAACTGAATATAGATGGGCTGGCTTCGAAGGACTGGAGTGACTGTGGTGTAGTAGTTTACCATGGTGTTGGCTGCCTCCTCCGTATTCATTTCTATGAAAGCCTGCGCAGAAGTCAAATCCAACATTGACATATTATCAAAGCAGCTCACACTAGGAGACAGCATTAACACTTGACAACAGCATTACGCGATTGATAACCTTAGGAGGAACTTCCAGCTGAACTGTAACTGTATTTGGTTTTCACAACTGCATTTACATGCAAGTTTTTGTACACAGAATTGTTTAAGAACGGCCTATACGTAGAACAAATGAGGATCTTCACTGTCCAGACTGACTTAATGTACATAATGTTTCAGTCTCATCTTAAGATCTCCATGCTACATATATTTAGGAAATTGGCAGTGACAGACTGTTTGCAAGAATACAAGAATACAGCAATAATCCAGACTCTTAACACTTATATTAAGCAACTCTCCATACTTCTCTACAGAGCAGTAAGCCCACTCACTGTTCCATACCTTTATGGTCTTCCCTACTTCAAAACAAAAACATAAGGGATTGTAGCAAGTTATTACATTAAGTACTTACATATAATAACACCACGCAATATATCAGAGGCACATTTTCATAATTAAGATTAAAGACATGGTTTTTTAAACAATGATTAAAGTTGGCTTGCTTTTTTACTCCTTAATTTGGAAGACAATTTTAGTTACCAAATTAGTGCACACCTTCTGCATTACCCAAGAGTGTTTTAGCTTTACCCAGCTAATTTATTGTATCTGTAAAGGTGTCCTTAATATGCAAAGTTACACTGGTGGTTACTCAACTGTCAAGCCGGCTTGAGTGAAAAAGGCCAACTCATGTCACTGCTGTCCAAATAATTTACCTGGTCTGTAATTTAAAAACCAGGCATAATGCTAATTATAAGTGACAACCTGTAATTATGGACTTAGTTCCTTGTACAGTCTGAAAATAGTATTTTCTACAGCTCATGGGATAATCATGGAAAAGTAAAATAATAGTATGCAGAAGTTATTGACTCCTAATATATGACAGTTGTTTAAACAACTTGGATCTGGTTTACTGATGACAAACTCATCAAGTCTTTGACATAATCCCTGCTTTCAATTATACAGACAATACCTGATTTTTTCCTTTCAACATTAGAAGATTGGTGACCTTGCCAAAAGGTAAGCCCAAAGAAATGACCTCTGCCTCCGTGACGTCACTGGGGAGTTTACGGACGTGGATTACTCGGGATGGGACCCCAGCACTTCTACTATCGCCTTTGAATTTTTTGCTGTCGTTTCCATTAGCTGTAAAAAGCAAGAGTTACTGCTTATTAGAGCAGGTTTGAAAGAATATGCACACACTTACCACTTCTGACACACAGTCTGTGCTCGCCATCCAGTTACTACTCTCTATTACAGAGAAATTCCATAGTCTAATTTAACTAGAGTCTGAAGACACATGGTTTTACTCTTTTTCTTTTTTTTTTTTTTCTTCAAGTTACATGATGTGAGTGACGTAGCTGAATGCCACTGCAATGGAATCAACTCTCCAGTGGCTGTTTTACAGCTTGTTTACAGTACACACCCACCCACATTTCTATTTTGTGTAGGTCTGAGCCACTAATTCTAGATTGCTGCTTTATTCCTTTTCACTTTGATTGGTATTCTTGGCAATGAAGCAGTTTGAAGGGGACATGTTAAAGCAAGTGATATTAAAACAAATATGAACCAAAATGTAATGTTAGATCAGCTGGATTATACATATGGTAAAGACTGTCAGCAGCGCAACACCAAAGACATGAGCTGATACAGTCTGGCAGGGAGGCCACAGGCAGAACATGAAAGGACTCAAAAGACAATGGTAGCTCAAAGTAAGACAATTCAAGGCATCAAGAAGCACAGAGTGCAAAATTCTGGACTAAGCACCCAAGGATACTGTTTTGGGTGGGATTACTAACCTCTAGATGGTATAAGGCTCTCAAATAGCAGCAAACTACTACATACAGCCAAAATAACCCTACGTGAAATTCAGTTGTGCTTTAAGTATAACAGTTTACAGCAAAACCTGTATGTTCTAATTCTGTAAAATCATTTTAGCAACTGTCCTGCAACATTTTATTCTGTCTGCTAACCTTTTAAGGGTACAGGGCAGAAGTTTATTATTGTTCAGCACTGCCTACAAAAGGCCTAATAAGCACTAAAAATGAAGATATTTTAAAACTAAGACCAAGTGGGAAAAAACAGACCTCCTCATAGTATTTGCAATACTTATCAATTGCTATTCTTTTTTATAGGCAATATTACCTGCAGAAGAAGAGTTGCTGCTCATGATAAAGGGTCCGTTAGTAACACAAGTAGAGAAAAGCTCGTCAGATCCCCGCTGGAAAAGAAAAGACGAAAGGTAAACTGACAGCATTTTTACTAAATTCTATTCAGGTACTCCTAAAGCAGTACAATTGAGATTAAGGTGTACAGAAGCTGAACAGAAGTGTAAGTGAAAATATACTGACAGTGGGCAGTGAACCTGACCTCCATCATAAATTAAATATAAGTAAGATCCAATTTAGTAATTGAGTAGCACTATCCAATATCTCTTTTCAGCTATGCATTAGGAATCTTAGGAGCTGAAGCATTGCCGAATTGTCTGAAGCCACTAAATACAGCATTGTGCATTGATATTCACATTCTCCTATTGTATCTAACAAAACAGATTTCTGACTACGCATATCAGACAAGATTTTCATTCTTTTAGGTTAAGCTAGAACAACACTGTACTTGATCAGGAATAGCAAAACAGATAGGCCTCCTGGCGTTCATCAAGAGGACAGAGATTATTTTACCGTGGGTTACCAGGAGTAAGGAAGTCTTAAGCAAAAGACAAGTTATCAGAAGCTGGCCAAAACTGTTAGTGTATGACTTGGCAATTACGAACCTAAGATGTGTATTTTCCAGTTACAAGCAGAAGATGCAACTTAGAGAAATTGAGACCTGAAAGAAATGGATCTCTTCCCCTCCCTACTCCAAAGAAGGGCAGATCAGGAAAGTAAAGCTACTAGCAAAAAGTTACTTTTCAAGTTTTACAGCAGAAATAGGTCCACATATAATAATTTGGATTCTAGTACAAAATAGTCTGATCACTGGTTTGTTGTTTTCTAGTCACAATCCCCAGAGCAGCAGCAACAACTTCTAGGACAACAGTACCATAAAGTCTCAGTAAGTGCATTTAAGTCAAAAGACAGACTAGCATTCTGAAGCAGAGAAACCTGAGTACCACAGGTACAAAAATCTTTGTAATCCCATCCTCTATTGCCTTTCACGCTAGGAGTTGTTCTACGTTAAAGTCAACATGGCTACCTGCAAAACAAAAAGCTGTGACACAGCGTATCCCAACATCTTGATTCTTTGATTTTTCTTACTGCAGCACTGTGCATTTCAATTCTATGGATGAAGAAAACATTCAACAAAAAATTTTAAAACGAGCTGTTCCTACTAGAATTAGACTACCTAAACAAAGTGGTATTGCAGAATTACAGAAATGCATTTATTCTAGGCTTTTTAGTAGCTGTAGATATAATTCCATCTATTCGCACAAAGTTATTGAATTGCAGGAGCCTGGCACTTCTCCATTCCCTGCAAACAAAGCTAAACAGATCTATGGAACAGATTACTGTATGCAATGTATGTGTTTCAGTTCATTACAGCATGCCCTGTAAAATCACCCAAATTACCTCAACTGACCAAGACTACTCTAACCCAAGTAGGAAGTATGAAGAACACTACTAAGACAAAAGCAAACAAGACTACAAATTACTTAGCACAATCTATACTTATATACATAATACAGCTTAAAATCAGTATGGCTTAATTTCAAACAAGTTACATAGAAGACTTCAAATCCCATTGTAAACTGTGAGCAAGCATGGTAATATAAATCTAACATGTAAAAGCATTTTCTCTTAATTTTCTACATCACTCTTACACAGAAATGCCACGCTAAAAGGCTTTCATCAACAGAAAAAAAGAACAGAGCTCATCCCTGCCTTGGCCAACTCCCACCCATCTCGATGGAAACATACCCTGCTTCACACTGTGGCCACCAGAAACTCTATCTTCCACCATGCCCTATATCTGGTGGCACCTGCAGTAACAGTATCTGCACAACAACAAAAGCTCTCTGCTCAACCTCCCTCCAAACAGGTTGGAAAGTAGGTCACACCAGAAGCCCCAGAACACCGAATTACAGACACAGGTTTTGGTTTTTTTCTCTCCCCCTCAAATCTTGAATTTCTTGTTTGACTACTCACTGCTAGCTCTTCAAAGACAGGCTCAAGGACTTTGATGTCCTAAATACGAGAAATTAGGCCAGGTTCCAAAACCGCGGTTCATGTGCTGCTGCTGGTCACCTGCAAGCACTGACCAGGTTCTGCAAAGGCTATGGGCACCCAGCAAGGTCTCCTTCTTCTAACAGGGTCTAGTAATTAGGAATAGGCCTTTTAACAGCTGTTCTAATTAGCACTCGGATTCCTGTGTACAGCAAGAGGCAAGCTAGTCTGGGAGGCTATTAGACTGTGATCCCATCCTTTTGATGACTCAAATTAATGCATAATTCCAAGGCTAAAAAAAAATCCACGAGTTTACTGTAAAAACGCTCTTGTGCCTGAACTGCTGCAAACACTACAGGTATGGCTTTACTTTCTGTGGCCTGGAATACAACTACCAGCTATTTACAAGAACCACCCACCAGCAAACAAAAGCCCTACCAATGCAGACAAGTGTTTATTGGCCTCATGACACCCCTTGCATCAGGCCCTGATGGGCCCTGAACTTGTAAAAAATGTTCTTAAATAACAACTTGTAAATTTCTGAACATACAGAACTCCAGCACTCCCAGTATGAATCAATGCATCTCTGCAAGCATAGTTGGGCAGCTCTCGCAATCCATCATGGAAACGCCAGGAGAAGCAGCCACATACTTGGCTCTCATGGAGGCAACACTAGGAAACTATAAACTGGAAAAACAAACATTTATACTATTATGGAAAGAATTTAAATTCCCTGAATTTAACTTTCCTAATGGCTTGTTTAAAATAAACATTTTCTCACATATTTGAAAATTTACTTGCAGGGCACTTTGACAAGGAATGCTCATTGCTGCTGGTTTCCACATGTCGATGTTTCTTTAATGAAAGAGCAATTTCAAATCCACTCCCCTCTTATCTTGGAGACGGTCTTCGCTGCCCACTGTGACCAGAGCCAGGAGGCAGAGGGGGATGATTGTTCAACATCAAAAGAAGCAGCAGTCAATTTGTAAGCTTCTCAGCTGGAAGTACATGCAAACGAAGAGGGAAGACTGCAGCAGTTGGAAAACTACAATTATTCCAAGGTCCTTTCTCTACACAAGGAAGTTTACAGACAGTACATACATAGTACTGTACAGTTACACTAAAATTATTTCACACAGACTCCCTTTAAAAGAATGGCTTTTAAAGTGCAAACCAAAGAGGAGCATACCCAATGCACCAAGGAGTTACACTGGTTACACGGTGCTGCCATCCTCACACAGGTACAGACCAGTGCTGGCAAGCTTCCCACAACAGAAGGGAGTTGCATCGACTACGACTTTTCATCAGCGCTTGTTCTTCCTCCGTTACTGTTGGAGCTGATCTCGGATAAGCACAAGAAATCTCTATTGACGGTTGCTTTTTGGAATGACCTAACCTGAGGCAAATTGAAAACAAGCGCTCTATTAATCTCCACTCAGTATTGGTAATTCAGCAGGAGCCCATATCAATTGCCTGTCTTTACACTTGCAGTGATTGCCATAATCTCTTTCCAGACTCTAATGTCTTTTCCTTCTGTACACATTAGAAGCTATGAATAAGCTTTAAAACCATGTTAGAAATTCAATTGCTCCATACCAAGTATCCTAATTCAGTAGAGCCAGAGGAACCAAAGTGAGCCTGGTTGTTTTAAAAGGTTTAGAAGAGTTTCTCACCAACAACGTATCTGTTGGGTATTTTGAATTATATTGGAAAAGCCAGTACAAAAGCTATTGATTCCAAAGTACTACATTGTTCTATTTAAGTTTAAAACTGTGCAAACCCAGGGAAGGGGAGGAGGTGAGCAAACGGCTGCATGGGTGCTCAGCTGCTCACCAGCATCAACCCACAACACTACTTTTCTACCTTTTTTATTCTCCGACTACCACAGGGAGGCCCAGCTGTGCAGTGCTTCATTTGAGAGACAGTTCTTCAGATTCTGAAGTTCACATCCCTGCTCACAAGATGCATTAATTTATGTTGACGTTTCTGTTTAGCTAATTCTTTTGCAGCTGGTATTTTTATGACAAGATTAACAGAAGCAACAGTGTGCTAGCAGTAACACTGCTCTACATAAAACTCTTCATTTGAACTACCAAATCTCCTCTTCCTGTTTATAGAAAACAAACACCACTTTTGAAGTTACACTGCCAGATCTTACGTAGACCAGGGTAAGGCTGTTTCTGCCACCAAAATCACCAGCCGGCACACATACTACTACCAGGTAAAACACTGCCTGGGAGCGTTTCTATGACAGCAGCCTCCTTTTGTCTGCGACACTCGTGGCTACAAAAGGTCTATTGCTCAAGCTGCATTAATTTAATAAAACACCCATGCTCYGTGTAGTCTTGCTATCAATACTTCTTTAGTTCCTTTTTCTGAATTAGAGAAAGGAAGTCTGCCGTAAGGTAGAATTCTAATATTTCTTATTTCTTGCAAGTAATCTTTTTGACCACCCCCCAAACTCTAAGCCTTTTTTTGCTTTAAAGTTTTAACAAATAAGTTCTAAGAATTTTGAATTGGTCTAGGCTTTCACAGCTTAAAAAGCAACTTCTAATTCATATGAAAACTATAAATTGTCTCATTTTCACTAGGATTTTACCTGAACTTTACCATAGTTTGGAATGAAGCCAGAGATTGTCTCAGCTTCTACCAGCACACCTAGAAGTACTACAGAAATTCTCAGCTGCCCTATATAATCCTTTATCTACTTAAGATCCAGTCACTTATTTTAAATGGATTACAATACATCAACTGCATTCTGCCTGTGCAAAAGGCTAGAAACAAATACAAACTAAACAACCGTAAAAATATTAATTTCAAGACAAACAGGTGATATTAATTAACTTTCAGAAAGCAACAAGTTACAGGCAGAAAGCAAAATTAAAGCAATGGCAAAAAGGTAGGGCATATGGGAAGGAAGAGGACAATGACTAGAAAGGACAGCAAGCTACTGGCTAGCCAAGCCTAAGATCTACAAAAAATTATTTCTTTCCCTGGCTCACTGAGGAAATTCTACATAGCAGCAGCATTCTCTGCCTTTGGACATGGAGCACCTTACACTGCTCTAACAATTTTTAAACAGATGAAGGATAGCAGTATCCCTCCTTCTTGTGAGGGAAAAGATAGATTTAGGAGGCATACAGGCCATCAGCTAACATGCACTCACAAAAAGCAAAGCAGGTAACACACCTGCACCCGGAAAATCCCCCTCTGAAAATGAACTAAGAAAAATCTGTACTGTTAGAAGTCCTTGGTCTGCTTTTCTTAAGTTCAGATAAAAAATCCTCTGCCGGCAGTCTTGTAACTCTGCCTGGCCAGAGCATGCAAGCATTGCTCTTCACTTTCCCTACGTTTGTAAAAAGATTTGGGACCCAGTAAAAGACCACCATAATATTTTACACACAAAATGACACAGAAATCATTGCAAAGCTCATTCAAACCCTTTGTTCTGATAGAAGCAGCAAAAAAATTTCTTGGAGCACAGAAAGAATTGAACGTCTCTGAAGTATGCTTCAAGGGCTCTGTATGAGTTCAATCCCAGAGGAATGGAAGAATGTGCTTTGATACTTCAGTTCACAGCTCAAATCACTTTGTGAAGAAACTAGTAAGAGAAATCCAGTCTGATGACAACATCATTCACACTCATTTTTACATTCCAACATTTTTTGAGAGATTCAAGAGCTAGGAATGGAACTAAATTTAAACTACTAGGAAGAAGGATGCCAGTCTTCCTTGTCTTCCACAGAAGACTCACTTCCAGCAAGGCTCCCTTATGCTACCCCCACATGCCCCTCTTTTCCCCCCTCCTGCCTCCAACACTCTTTAGTCATTTCAAGGTAGAGCAGTGTGAAAAACATTCCAATTTGGGTCACAAACAGAAAGCATGAGTCAACTTCTTTGTGAAAACACCTCTGAAGAACACACAACACAACTGCATCCTCCTTCAGTCCTAGAAAGTTGGAAAGTTAAGATTAACACAAAGTAAATTCCAGATCCTGAAGACTGCAGCCTCTGAGGTGGCTGCTAAGCGAGGTGTGATACTGCTGTCCCACTGGTCTGTAAGCAGCAGCTACAAGCTCAGCATGTCACTCACCCCTCCGCTGCACCCTGTTTAAGAGACAATTTACCACCCGATCAGAACCAAGAGCAAGAGGTGGGGGGGAGAAATCATTTTAGTTCACCAAATTGCTCATTGCACCCCTATATCATTTATCAAATTAAATCCAACCCAGTAGTCAGCATATTACATTGATATAATGAATCTGTGGTGGAGGCATTAGCCTATCTGGCAGGCTTAGAGTACATACTTTTTTTTAAACTATGCTCTGTTCAGCTGGGGCCAGCAAACACCTGTCACCTACCACTTACGGCTTTTTAAATTGTTATAACCTCACTCTTGTCTGGACAAGATTTAGTCTAATACCTTTACAAAAGAGCCAGCATGGTAAACTTCCCACTAAGATTCACAATAGCATACTGGGTAGACACACACATTTTCACCATCTTTGAAACTAGGTTAGTTGGTCAGAGCATTGCAAAGAATTTAGTGCATTGGAAAATTATTTTCCTACCATACATATTGCCACAATAGCTGGCACTATTTCTATAGTATACAGATAGATTTTTGAGTTCCTAAAAGACAGCAGAAACTTAAGCATTACATTAAAGCAACTGCTCACACAACCCGACGTGAGATTTTGCAATACGATGCATTACAAGCTCAAGCACACACTGGCTTTAGAGCGAAGCCGGATCCTCAACCCACTCATCTCATCAGCCCCTCCCTGACTTTCAGTCTTTGCTACTATGGAGACACCCTGTGAAACAAACCTGCCCTTTGAGCAAATAAAAGGTGTGGCCATTTTAAATAGCCCAAAATTCCTAAACTCCAAGTACTGCAGTAATGCAGTCATTCTGGCTTTGTAGGGTAGCACACACCCAAGCTTTATGATATACTGTTCCCAAGTTGAAACTTAACTAGTAGTCAACCTTGAGCTTTTTAAACCATTGCAGTGGAGCAGACAGGTCCTTGGTAAAGCTTAATACAAACACTATCAGAAAGAAATACTGCTGGATGAGTCACTTTGGGAAAATGGAAGCTATGAAAGAACACTTTGTGCCCAAATCTGTAAACCGGCAAATTGAACATGCAGGTTTAGAAGGAATCCACGCTAATTCAATCTCGTCTAAATTGCAGTTGTGTAATAACTACAATCTGCTTTGGCAAACACTGAGCAATCATTACACTGGGATTACCAAAACACACTTGCTGAACTAAGCACAGTATTCAACGAGTTTTCATATGAAGCTTGAAAGACAGCTAGACCAGAAGAATGTAGAATTTGAACTTAAATAATGCTTACTCTTCTTGCTAGTGTGAGATGACAACAAATGTGGCACCAGCACATCTACATTTTCTAGTTTGACAATACTTGAAATAGATGTCAGTGACTCAGAGACCAGCATCTATCCCTACACTTGTGGGATTAAAAAGATAAAATTGAATAAATTCATGTGTGTTAAGTATTTTGCTACTTTTTAAAATCATCACAGACTGAGGGCAAAGTAGGCCTGAGGTTAAAATAGAATATTTTCTACAACCATTTTATTAACTGATCATTTTCTAGGAAGTCTCACACAGTTTCGTTTTCATCTACAACAGGAGTCACAGCTCGTTTCCTTTCCAAGTGCAAGTAATTTGAGCTAGCTTCCACATAAAAAATTGGTTTAGATGTGATGGAGAAACTGCTTTAAACAGATCTAATAGCTGATAAGCCTGCGGTAGCAATCTTGCTTAGCATCTGTGCTTCAACCAATAGCTTAAATTCCTGTTAAACTTAATACAGATTTAAAGAGTTCTCATAATCCAACCAGAGGGTTTACCAATTGCCCTGCGAAGGACAGTTATCTATGAATTGAAGACACAGGTGCATAAAACCTGTGTGCAACACTAACACAGATTAGATCAAGCTATTTACCAAATCCAGCTGACATGATGCTTGCCAAAAGACATCCATGTACCTTGCTACTGACATGTGGCTTACATGTGTGATCATGCCTGTTACAGAGGCCACAAGAGCCAGCTTGTTGCAGCCTCTAACTAAAGCCATAGGAGGGGACTGGAATTTCCTCACAACATTCTTGGCCTGCTGCCTGAAGCCATAATTACTGTTCCCATGGCAAAGATTCTGGCTTGATCACAAATCACTTCTATGCAGTCAGCCTGTATCACACTCTAGCAAACCCTGTTTTAAAAATTAACTTCTCAAATGCCACAGAAGTGTACTTTTTTTCCTGGAAGCATCATCTTTCAAAAAGAGCCCAACTCAACCAAGAAACTACAAGATTATTCAGCTCCTAAACTATTCTGAGACTTTTTCCAATCACTGAAATGCAACTTTACTTAAAGAATAATGACATATCATAGTTCATACTCTTTCTAGTTAAGTCAGTCCTGCTCACAGACCATTACAGCCTAAAGAGATACCACTATCTAGGCAAATTAAAGAAAAGGAAATGAGATACAGAGAGTGATCTTGATCAAATTACTTAGAAGAGGCAACTGCAGGGGTCAGACCCAGTACCTTAGAGTTCAAATACAGTGCCTCCATCTTAAGGCCATACTTCCTTCCTTTTCAGACAGGAATGAAACTATGGGAAGAAATAAGTCTTAAATCATGTGTTTCTAATCTGCAGGACATTCCAGAAGGCTGTGCATCAAGAGCCCCATACCAGAATTGTAATGAGCTTCCTAAACAAATTCACACACTTTAAACTGAAGAACCTGCGGACTAGGCTAAATGTGAAGCCCAGGAATGGCTACTACAATTACCATCCTGATTAAAACCAAGACCATCAGGCAGTACAGTGCTCAAGTAGTAAGCCATGAGAACATCTGGGGACTTCTTAAGTTACAGAACCTAAATATAACGAAGACCTCAGAACAATTAATAGAAGCAGGTGCAAGTACCCTTCATATGTAAATTAAGGATGTGAGAAAATCCTAAAAGAGGTGCCAGCACCCTGCCTTTTAAAACAATAAAGTAGAGCAAACTGATACATACTTTCACAAAGTCCTCAATTTCAAAAGTTAGACTTAGCAACTGGGAATGCTTACAGCAGGAAGACAACCAAGAGGCCACTGTAAGTTATCTTTGACAATTTGCTCAGCAGTGTTTTAAGTTACAGGCACTTTTCCTACTTGTCTGAGAATCCTCCAACTTTGGGACATCCCAGTCAATAACAGAACATTGACAAGGTATACTGGTGTCTCAGTAACATACTGCCTAAAGTATGACAAAAGCTGACAGCTTTTGGGGACTGTAATCTTCTAATACCTTAACTGGATGGAGTACCATTCCTACCTTCTTTGTACATACATGGCAAGAATGAATTAAGTTTACACCTCAGATTAAAAACAGTTTTACAGCTCAAATTTTCGTATCTAATTTAGAAGCTCAGCCAGCAAGCTCTCTTGTGAGCACAGCTTTCAGAACAGACACTAACAAAGTAGTTCTATCTCCACCTGAATCTCACTTCCATGAATATGTTTTATGAAGTCAGTAGATCACAAAACTATAGCTCCACAGCATTATTTTAAGTTATCAAGCAATTATAAATAACATCTGCTTCTGAAGGGGGGGAAATCAGTTAATCCTTGAAGTGATTTCAGTGATGTCCCAGGGATCAAACAAATGCTGATGGATGAACAGAGCTCTACTGCTGCAGTGATTTCAGCAAAGACAACACTGAAATGCTTCTGTGGTATTACAGAAACCTTCTGCAATCCCTTCAAACTACTTATTTGCAAACCAAAGGAGGGTAGATTGAAGTGGAAGCAACACACAAAAGCAACACCAAAATTTCAGAAGAGCTGCAGCCAATGAGGTTTTACACTTAACCACAGAGGTAAGCATTTTTAAGACGCAATTGATACATGATTTGATTACACAGCTTTTTGAAACAGAGATGCCTGTACCTCTCTCCATGCAAGAGTCCTGCAGTCATAGGATCTTAAGTAGTACAGAAGAAGCAGAGTATGGGGAAACTGTCTGGACATAGCTGACCTGCACACAGCCACGTAGAGGATGCAAGCATAAGAGAAGCCTTCACTTTGTTCCTCGCTGTGCGCAAACAGGATTCTAACTTACCTAAGCAAATCCATGACATGTATAACATGTTACACCATAACATTAAAGAGTGTACCTCTATTACATGAACTATACTGGCATATTCAATGTCTTATTTAAACATAATCAGATAACATGGCTATGTCAAAAATAATTTTAAAACTTACCTTTATCAAGGTGGTTCAACTTTCGTTTCTGCTTCTGCCACTCTTTAAATTTTGATTCAACTTTCTCAAAGCCTGCCTCATCTGACTTGACAAGAAACCTCATTTTTGATGCACGCTTGTCTCACCACTCCCCACCCCACTGTACAACTGGCATAATCATGGTTACAGTTCTGTCCTGTGCTAGGAGCGAAAGTACTTGGATGGGATTTCTCCCAGTCCTCATTTTAGACATCTGACTGTACTGCACTAGGGACTGAAATCACCCCCACAGATGGGAGTGATGAGGCACGCAATACCACATCCTGAAGCTTTTCAAGATTCACTGAGGACTACAATTACAGTTTCAGAAGCTTCCTGGTCAAGTTTAGTTATGCAAAACCACTTCTTAAAGCTGCAGAAACCTAAAGCTGCAAATTACACATTGTTAAAAACAACCGAGGGGACTTTTACCTAGATTAATCAGTTTACTAGAAGATGTTGTATCAAACTGCTCTACAGTGGTCAAGGGATGACTTAGTCCACCTTTTATAATGGCTATGAACTATTAACCAACCTTATTGCCCAGGCTCAAGCCTTTCCTTCCTCCTCTGATGGCAAACTGAACTCCTTGCAGCAGATAGCGTTCTCAACCAGAACCAGACACTATCATGGCACTACGATTAGTTCAAATTTCAGATTCTCATACGAGGAAAAGTTAGAATAACCTTTCCCCTACAGCCATTAAATAGAGCCCCTTCAGGTGTTTAATGCTTCTCAGAAACCCTGAAGCACTAACAAACATGCCTATGCTTAACAGCAGCCACATCTAATTTTGTACTTCCAATACAAAAAACTATTTGCTGTCTAGGAGCAAATTCTCTCTAATGCTCCTACTTCACTCATGTAGATTTAACAGAGCTCACACTACACACGCTCAGCTCTACTTCAAGTTAGTCCTATCACACACTGCATCACTTCACCAGCCTATTCAAGTTGCCACACGCAACTATTTCTTATTTAATAACGAAGACGCTAACAACACACAATTCGGGCCATTAAAAAAGCTGTCAGATGACTACTTTGAGGGCCAACATTCACACACATACTATCTAATAAAAAGAACTCAGGGCTGAACCTACTGTAATCCTGATCCCAGAGCATTAGCTACAATGTTCACAAAGTAAAATGAAAAACCTTTAATACATGAAGGAGTGCCAGTCTATCCTGCACATTCCAGTTTAACATTTCACAGGAATGAGCTTTTTTCCCGAGAACACAACAGCCTATAACCAYGCACAGCAGATAAGGAGGCTCCTGTCAGCACTTTGAGTTTCAGGGCTAAGTCTGCACTTTCAAAACCTGAGACTAGAAGGGTAAAGGTCATATTTACTGTACTTGCAAGAGAAAAATCAACAGCTAAACACTCAATTTTTTGTGGCAGAGGATTTTTGACATATAACTGAACAGGAATTCACATAAACAAAGGAAATAAAGTTCTCAAAAGAAAAAGGACCAATTTCTCCATTGAGAAGCATTGCCTAGCACACAAATAACAAGCATGGCTTGACATTTTAGTAGGGGAAAGGGCTGTTTCTAAATGCAATAAAGTTCTTTTCTGACAGTTGATAATCAATGTCCAAATGCCACAAGCTAAATGCTGAGCCATAATAAAAGTTTTAAATGTACATGAAGCTAAATTCCCTTCTGGTTCAAACCAATTTACATGGCACCAGAAATAACCCTTTAAAGCTGAAGATCTACATTTGGTGAGGCTAAAACTAGGTCAGATGCTGAGCAGTGTAAAAAGAGAGAAAAAGTGAGAAGTGCCTACCTTTGTACCAACTGTTATATCTTGGACAATGCTGTAGAAAAAAGAAAGAAAAGGATTAAAAAAGTTAGATAGGTTTGCCACAAATATCCAGCATAGTTTACAGTAGTAAGAAAAAAAGCAAGTCAAAGTGCACAGTTGTCTTTGCAAGTGAGCCAAGGACAGTTTATACAAAGAAAAATTATTAGATGGTGATGGTGGAGACCCAGGACCCAGCAGTGCTAGAAAACTGCAGCTCTTCCACTTCCTATAGCAGAGCTTGCTCTTTTTGCAAGGATACCACGGGGGACTAAGACCAAAAACCCACAGTTAACACAGCCTAGCATTCTTCAGGGGAAAGCGATGTGATTAAACCACCACCTCTGACTAAACCAAGAGCAACAGTGTCAAAAGTCAACTCCATCACCAATATTCACTTCTGCAATTCTTAACAACCTTATAGTCAAAGGAGTAACTTCTGCTAGGCTGTAAAGAGGCTCTCTCTAGTGAAATTATCGAGTCAATAGTGGAGACGACTAATGCCAGAGCTCCAGTGGTACCACAGACAGCCAGCACACACCATGCCGAGTTTGGGCTGTTCTCTCAGCCAAGCCAAGAGTCTGTGCCAGGCTTAAAGCAGCCCTCCAGCCACGCTAACACCACTGGAGCCAGACCAGCGCCAGACTAACAGAGGGCAATCAGAAAGAGCAGTGAAGAGGTCCAGGCAGCTCCCAGATTGGGGTATGCCTGTACACAAGATTCCTCTATCAATTCTTTGCTACTTAGGGAAACAAATAGCGTTTTTCCCTAACACAGATCTGAAGGAAAAAACAGTTATTAAACTCTACCATATATGCTTAAACCTCCTAAAATGAGACTTCCTGATTAACTAGCATGAAAAATAGCAACTCATGCTAGCTCTTGTCAGCAGTGTACATTATATATCACAACATACATCTACTTATAGCAACTTCTTTCACTGATGGAATCAGAATGACTTGTCTATGGCTTGGCTTAGTGTACCTGGGTAATCTTCCAGAGTATTACAGTACCTATATGTTACTTTTTTTTGCAGGAGTGCTCAAGACAGTCCAAGGATCTCAGTTATACCCTTGCACTGAAGATTGTATCTTTTTTTTTAAATGAACTCCAAACCACTGTAAAGCAGCAATATAAAACAGAGCAGAAGTGATCATTTTAGATTGACATACATGCAGCACTGCCTGTTTCAACTCCTATCTTTCAAATAGCTGACCATCATTTCAGAGTAAAGGATCCAAAAGTGGCTGGCTAACAGACCTGCATGTTTAAGGAAACATGGCAGAGAAGCAGAAGGCAGGGCAGTCATTCTTAAAACAGCAATATGAAATCTGAAGTACTCGAGAACAATTCTACACAGTGATTTAATGCTAGAGAACTTGCATTTACTAATTCTTCCTTCCCTACCCTCCTGCAACAATTCGTAACTTTTCAGGGAATTACTAAGATCGAGCAGTATTTAAGTCATTCATGTTCACCAGCTCCACAAATAAGCCGTAACACAAGTATAAGCCAGCTCAGCTCCTCATACTTCCTCTTCAAAACCAACCTGCCATGTCATCATAACCCAGCAATTTACAGCTGGAGTTACAGTCTGATCCAATGGCTGCTGCCAGGAAGCCACGCGATAGTTTCTTTTTTTTCAAGTGAACTACTTAAAGAACGCCCTGTATGAGAACGCTGGGCTTTGCAATCCCCTGGTGTCTGGTCACCAACGAAGACAGATGGGTTTTGCTGCACTTTGAGGGCCAGCAGTCATGAACTAATTAAACCCATCTGCACCTATCAGTTTAAAGAATCACAATCATTCTATTAGAATTACTAAATATGAGGACACATTTCTTCAGTTAAAATATATACATTAACCCAGTGATTTTCATAACCTTAAAAAAATTATCTCCAGCAAAGCATAATAAGAACAGGGAATCTCCCAAGTTTCCAAAACTCTCAAACTTACCCCAGAGCAATTTCTCTTACTTCCTGTTCCTCTTGTGGGCCTCACACACAGGAAATGTTTTACATAAAGTAGCCTTAACAGGGGATAGTATTTAAAATTATCCAACAGGAAGAGCTGTTTTATTTGCCAAGAATTATCGATTCCTGGAATATTGTAGTAACTCCTTTGATAACAAATACCACATGAAACAAGCACCGACAGTATTTAAGAATTTTTATTCAAGAAATGCACAATATACTTCTAGTTCACACACACACACCCTCAATAAATTATCGTATCTTAAGTTTCATTCTCTTGTCCTATGTCAGCCTTAAGTAGGGGATTAAAACTTCTCTGATTTCCAAAAGAATAGGCAATAAAGCCTTACATAAAAATTACTTTTTACATGGAATGGGATAATTCCTATGCAATAAGGGGAAAAATTAAGCAGCATCAGTAAAACGTCCAGGTCATTTTCCAAAGCAGCATTTCCCATATGCACTCCTCGCATAGTTTAACAAAGCAACTTATTCAAACAGGATCATTTGAAAAGCACAGCTACATATCGTTTTAGGTAGGAGAAGCAGACAGAAGCAGCCTGTAGCCAGAGAGACCACTCACTGCCAGCTAGGCAAAAATGTAAAACCATTTTCAGAAGCAGCTTTTGAAGTTTCAACAGGAGACAGCTTTCACAGGGTAAACAGAACATGCACCAAGATCTTCAAAAGATAAGGGATCATTAAGACTCATATGTTATACTAAAATTTCTACAGTAAAATAACAACTATTTTAACATACACAGTAAATTAGCTTTCCTAGGAACTACAGTGAAGACAGCTGATAAACTGATTTTTGCCATTAGAATGTATGATCTCACATGCTGAAGATTTTTTTTTTTTTTAAATATCATTCAACACGATGAGCAACTTGTTAAAAGAAGCAGAGCAACCTGAACTGCACCCTGGACTGTAAAAATTAGTAAGATACACGATTTGGGTTTTTTTTTTTTTTTTTTAGATTAAAACAACACTGAGACACCACCTTTTCAGTGTGTAAAAAAGCCAGACATGTGACTACGCCTAATTCTCACCAGACTAGTGTTCCGAGGCAAGAAGCGAGGAGGCACTAATTTGGGCTTCCCGTACTTAAGGCTCTGCAAAAACAAACTGCTTACTCGGAGGCCTTTGGAAGTATTTTAACTACTGCGCTCTAGAAGAAACAAAAAGCAGATCACTAAAAAAATACGCCATATGAGACAAGAGAAATATGGAGACCTCATTACTGACGGAGTTGCCTTGATAAAACAGTTTTAAAGCAAACAATTCTGAAGCGAGACACCGGATGAAGTGGTGATTAAAGACAAATCAATGCTGCCCAAGATAAAAGAGTTGCGCTCTAGAAAGAGCTACACGAGTCAAACAGTCACGGAGGAAAGTTTTATCTCGAAGGAGTTCAGAACTGGACAATAGAAAGAGGAGGGAGCACGAGAACAGCTCTGCTCTACCGCTGCAGCTTTACCTATGGATCTCAGGTAACACTGCAATGGAAACCTTACTTCTAGCGAGCCTCCCGGCGTGCCCGAAAGCGTTACAGCTCCTTGGAAACTGATACAAAACTTGGGCTGATCGAAAAACTGCTCACAAAAGAAAATCCAGCGAGAACCCCCCCCGCCCTCCCCCGCTTGCGAAAGCGCCAGACAATAGGAGCAAGGCCCCGGCGTGAATCAGCTGCCAGCCCC
>JAYKAV010002960.1:318759-393974 GCA_035582835.1 Phoebastria nigripes
GGCGAGGGGCTTCGGGAGGGCGGCCCGCGCAGGAGACCCCCTCCCGCACCGCCGGCGACCGCCCCCTCCCCTTCCCGCCTCGCCTCCGCCGGGCGGCCCGGCCGCACCCTCGGCGCCCCCCCTCAGGTAACGCCCCAGCCCCCGGCGCGGGTCCCGAGCCTCGGCCGCCTTCTCCCCCTCCTCCGCACCCCGGGAAGGGTCCGGCAACGCTGCTCCCCGGCCCCCGGCACGGTGCCGCCTGTGCCGAGGCCCGGGCCGGCGGAGACTCACCCGTCCATTGCACACGGAGGAGACCCGTCGGGAACGGAGTGGAGGCGCCGGAATAGCAGGAACGAACCCAACCGCTCCGTGTTATAGACTCACAAAATGGCGGCGCCGCCCGGCCCGCCTCACCCGCGCCAACGCCCCATTGGCTATCGCAGATGTCATCTTGATAGCAGGGGCGGGGATCGCCCGCCTCCGAGGGTTGGCGCCCTGGCGCCCCTCGCGAAGCCTATTGGTTGCAGGCGGGATGAGGGGCGGAGCAAAGCGCCGGTGCGCGGCGCGATTCGGTAGGCGAAGGGAGACGGCTGGGAGGAGCCATCTTGAGAGCGGGAAGGATGCCGAAATGCCACACGGATCCACCATCTTGTTTGGGGGCAGGGCATGGGATAACCGCATTGGGCGCCATCTTGAATACGGGCAAGGGCCCCAACGTGCACATTGTGTTGTCACCCGCAGCGCGGGCCGGGGCCTGCGGGCGCGGCCCAACCGCCGCCGCCATGTTGGCTACGGGCAGGGAAGCCGCGCGTTCCTGTCCGTTGCCATCTCGAGTAAGGGAGAGCGGGCTCCTCGCCGAAATTAGGTTAATTATTTAGTACTGCCAGTCTGGGGACTTTTAATGGCGCTAGACAGCACTTAGAAGTTTTATTTAAGATACAGGATAAAGTCTGTTTAATTGCAGTTAATGTCTTAAGGATAAAGATTACCCAGTGGGTGAGAGAGAGAGAGAGAGAGAGAGAGAGAACTTGTGAGGTAAGACATAACACCTACCTGCTCTGCTCAGGCATCAGGATAATATTTTTCCTAAGTTACAGTCCTGACACCGTTTGCTGCCCAAAACAGCTCTTCTTCCAGTCGGGTAGACCTCAGTGGTTAATTAGATAAGCTTGTTCCACTCTTAATGTGTGTCATTGCCTGTAGGTCTTACTTCTGTAGAGATTCAGGTAAAATCCATGGATTTCCTATCTTTGGGGATTTTCAAACCTCTAGAAGATTTCCTTTTCAGGTGCTGGGCCATCTATAGTAAATTTAAGCCTACTACAGCGGACTTACTTGTGTTAGATACTTTCTGTGGCTCCCTTAAAAATGATTGTCGAGCTTGTTCATGTGCCACAAGATGAAGGCCCCTAAAAAAAATAAGGGAGAAGCGAGTGTCCGCCTGGTTCCTGCTGTAGACCGTGCCGGTGCATTTACTTTGTTCCTGTGCAGGAACAGGTACACGAGGACTGGGATCCTGAGGGAGGCTGAGCAGATCTTAGGATCTTCCTTCTGTCCACCAGGACATTGCTGGTTCCTCTCCACTAACATCATTCTGTAAAGCAGATTGCTTCCATAGATGAAATGGTGTGTGTCTCTGTTTAAATATAGACAATATTTGCTCACTGGGAATTCTACTAGCAATTACTCATTTTCTTTGCCTCACTTGTCATAACCCTATCCGTTGACTGCAGCACAAGAATTAATTGTCCCAGACCTCGCTACAAGTCCCTTGTGTAGCATTGAATCAAATATCAAATGTCCAGTCCACATTGATCTTGGCTTCATTAGCTGCAACCCTGTTTTGAGAGTTTCTAGGCAACGTAATACTGGTCTTACTGTAGAAAGGATCCTTTGTACCTCACCAGCACATCCACTTTTGACATTTTTGTGAAAACATTTGTACAATTCTGCCAATCCACTTCTATTGTCAGTGGTAAACAGTAAAGCACCAACATAGATCAGCGCCACTGATGGAAGCACCTGAGCTGTAACACAGCCATGTCAATGGTACATATGTGAAGGTTCAGAAAAAGATTTTTAAAATAAAGTGCAAATGAAATTCGGAATCTTATCCTTGGGCAGTGTTTCTGCTTAATGTCAGGTAACTTTGACAGGTACAGACATTCATTTTATATTCTCATTTATTTCTGAAGCGTACACTAGACACATGAATATGGAAAAAAAAAAAGTTAAAAGTGAAATGGTCTATTATTTTCTCCCAAACACATATTACTGTGTTATTTCCTATGGCCAGATGCCTTCTTCTCTCAGAGTGTGGGGCAATGCTCAGATATTTTGGTGGCCAGGACCAGACATCAACTTACTGCCTCACTCTTGTCACCATTTGTGAAATGCAAGAGCTTCCATTGAGCTTGGATCTTACCAAGAGCTGGTAACTCTAATTTCTGTATCTTTGGTTTATTGGGTTCCCTGGCCATTTGGCCCTTGTTCCAGCAGTGAAGTTTAAAATGGAGAAGTAGTATGTTCTTACCTATTGCTACAGGCGACTAAAGGCCTCATCTGAAACCGAAGTTATTCTACTAGGTACTGCATATGAAAGGCTCAGCTTCTGCCACAGATAAGAGATTTACAACTTAGATGAGGCAAAGAATGGGAAAATGATGGGATTATGCGATCCACTTTTAGAGTTGCTGAGCTGAGAGCCAGAAAGATAAAGTGATTTGATCAAAGCAGAGCAGGAACTCCCATCTCACAAGCCACAATGCACTTTCTTGAACTATGCCTATTTTAAGCTATATTTCCCATGGAGGTGTTTCACTTCACCTTCCCTTCAGAATAATCTGGTTTATATGCTGTAAGTAAGAAATCCCTCCATAGTAGAGGATGGTGTGGAGACAGAATCACTCCTTTTTTTTTTAATATGGGATATTTCAGTCCACTTGTAAAGAACTGTACCCTAAAGAAGGGTACCCTGAACATGATGCAAAGACTTTGAAAAAAATCATTGATGCTAGATACTCATCACTAGAACAATATCTGATTTTCTAGTGGCTATTGACATTAGTTTATTGCATGTGCAGATATCCCAGCTGCTTTTCAGGTATCTTTGGAAAAGCAAACACGGGTGGATGCCATCAAAGAATTACTACTTTTCAAAGACCTCTCCTGTGCAATTGTGGTCTAACTTAAAAGACTCTTTTAAGGTTCGTGCAAGCTTACTCAGGTTTTCCATTGTTCTAGCAGAAATGCTGATTATGCAACATTTTATCAGACATTTTCCTGTAATATTAACAGAGTTTTTTAGAGAGCGCCTTTTCAGATACTATGGTAGCAAACTGACTAACGATACTATTGGGTAATGCACAGTCTTTCTCTGGGCCAAACAGGAAAATGCATTTAAGAACAAAATAATACTTTATACAAAAAAACAGCTGGGAGAAAGACCTGCCTCTGTATATCTTTTTGTTTGTTTTGAAAAAGAAACCCACATGAAAATGGCCATGTGAAAAAAAAGAGGAGGGAGAAGGGAAAAAATATGAATCAGCTTCTTTTGTACAATCCAGCAAAATGGTCCCACCCTCCCCCAGGCTCCGGTTACTCACTTGCCAGAAAGGCCTTGGCGGGACACACCCAGGTTTTTCTCTTTTTAAGCCCTTCCTGCCTATGTTATCTCTTTGAATTTAATTTACCATGCAGGGAAGAAAAATCCTCTGAAACAAAAAAGACCCTTTTCCTGCCTTTTTTCCTTTGTATTTTTAAAATAGCTCCAAAGCCTGTACTACATTCACAGGACACTTCTCTACATAACTATGTTCCTTTGCAAACTAGCAAAGTTTTTTTCCCCTTCTCCTTCCTCTTCCACCCAACGTTTCTATCAGTGACTTGAAAATAAGAACCCTCCTAAAATATGGTCTCTGTTCAGGAACCCAAACTACTGTGCTTAATGGTATATCCTAGATACTGTTTTTAATGACAGTTGTTTTCCTGTAAGTTCCCCTCCTCCCCCATTATTCACAGTACCCTGCAAGGTCCTAAACCAGGAAACTCTTTCATATATAACTTTGCTACTAATATAGTCCCAATGAAACTTAGGGGGCAGGGGGTGTTTCAAATACTTTTGCTTCTTTTTGTTGCTTTTATTTATTTTAAACCCCTTTCAATTAACATGGCTGTTTTGTTTAAAAGAGTATTTGCAGCTTTAGCAACATCTTAGGATGCCAGAACATTCTTTTGTGCATCATTCATGATGCCACATCACAGCTCTGGAAATGGTTAGTCTAGAGCTAGCAGGGAAAGAGCAAACTCACTGCTGCATTTATCAGTCCAACAAAAAGACGCATATGGCCTCTCATCAGCCAGTCAGTTCACACATGGCTCAAAACTGCTGAGAGCACAGGTATCTTCTCACTCAGCTCATACCTAAGGGAAGGGAAAGGAGAGGGACCAGAAGTATCCTGGGTAGAAGTCATAAGCCACACAGGCAGAAAGCTGGGGTTATTGGAGGAAGAGGTGTGGGTACCCAAGAGGATCGCTGGAGAGCTGGCTATGTTAGTTCCAGTGCTTGGGAAAAGTTCATTTCTTAACTGCAGATTTGTGGTTTTACAAGCAGTGTGTATCGTTAGCAAGGGGAGTATTTTTTCCACCGATCCTAAGAGTTTGGCAGCATAAAGTATTATCAGAAAGTGTACCAATTAGTAATTGATAAATAAATTGGTTTGGAATTGAGCTTAACATACCTTCAGTATTAAATAGAAGTAAGTGTTTCTAACCAGCTTGCAAGTTCCCTAAGCTGGATTTTTGACAGCTGTGCCACCACAGCAATTTGAGGCCTCCCTTCTAGGGACAAAGTTGAAAAGCACTTTGCAAGCAAGTATATCTGCATTTGGAACTCTTACTAGTGTTGCCATTGCACATTCTGATTTCACCTTTTAACAGGACTGCCAGATTATAGCTACAGGTATTTTTTGTGCTGCAAGTAGTTATTTCGACTTAAAATTTTAATTATAAACACAAGAGCTCACATTTTACATTTCTTTCCTTCTTTCTAATCTGTGACAAAATGAGAGACTTATCTGTATGCATTATTCAGTTGTTATCAGTTCATGTTATTTCAGAACTTCCCTGTCTTCACTGCTCCTCGTGGATGCTTTTGGGTGACTCATTTCCTGTGAAGGATGAACCAGCCATTTCCTGGCGATTCAACACAGGACTTTTTTTTTCTTCCAGTCTGTGTTGGAGTGGTGTGGATTAATCTATGGTTTAATTATACCCCCTGCAATTTACACCAGAACTGCAACTCTTCACGGCAGCCTTCTAAGATAATAAACTGTCAGCATGTGTTGCTTAGGGATTGTGGCTTGCCCCTGCTTACCTGGGCCATAGGCTCTGTGATTTTGGGGTGTGGAATTAAAATAATTACAGCAATACAGATTTAACAGTGCCATCCTTCCAGTCATTGCAACCCAATTCTTCTCTTAATTCAACCCATTTCGGCTCATAATAAATGGATTGTTAAAAAAAGCACCATAGGGCAAAGATACTGATCTTACAATACATATCTAAGCCCAGAAATTTTGAATTATCTAATAAGTGCTACCAAGATTGCATATTGGCATTTGAGAAATCCAGGTAATACCCATATTGGTTTTTTTGTGTCAGACACAGAAGACTGGGTCAGTTTCTGTATTGATTCTATGCCCATAATTCCAGCTCTTTCCTCCAACCTGTGTTTCCAATTTCCTGAGCCACTGTTTATTCATACTTCACATCATGATTCTAACTGTTGTGGACAGCTTGCTTCAACAATGCCACGAAGTTAAAAGATTGTCTGGCCATTGTAATGCCAGCCTGAGGTATCACAACTCTTTCGAGCAGCTTTTTACTGGTGTTTTTTAAATTATTCTTTTAATCTTATTTCCCATCATTTCATTTGAATATTTACATTCATTAGCCTGTCATACATCTGTAATGTTTGGGAAGAAAACCCACACAATAGGGATACTGCCTCTTGAGTCTGAATGTAGCACATGTTGTAGGGATGATCACTGAATAATTCATACCCCTAATGATTTATTCATGCCCAAAAGCTGGATATCTCCTCTGTGACTTTCCATTATCTCAAGGAGAATGCACGTTCCTATTCAACTATACTCATCTTAGGAGTGCCAGTGGCAGCCCCTCTATTGGCACATGAAGCAGGGTGTCTGAGGCAAATAGAGCAGGGGTGCATTAGAAACCACTCCCGTGTGATGTTCCTGAAACATTTCTGCTCAACAACAAATGGGAGACTCTTGCCATTCCAATGCCATATGTATCACCCTTGACACAGAACCTGAAATGTAGGTACATTTTTTTGCAAATTCTTTGGAAAGGAAGGTGGGCAAGCAAGCACGTTGAGCTCTTTTCCACCGGTACACACGTAAAGTGAGATGCTGCGGTCACGATCCAGGATGTTCTGAGCATGGAAAACAGACAAACAGGCCGTGACCCCGTGATTTGATACCGTAGAGCTGATCTTATTCTCCATGAGAAATTTCAGTTTTATTTTCCATTGTAAAGTTACAGATTCTGAGACAATTGATATAAACATAACAAGATTGTTTCCTACCCGCTCAGGAAATCTTGCAGGAAAGCCTGGACAAACAGCAGCAGTTCACACTAATCTCTTTCCTGTCTAATATGGGCTATCAAAAAATACACCTTTGGTAAAAGTTTGTAAGACCACGACCTGAGTCTCCTGACCTAGGTGAAGATTTTGCAAGACATTCAAATTCCATCTGTCTAGAAAGTATGAAAGATGATTCTGTGTCTCAGCAAAGTCTCCAGACCCACAGGCAACACTACCCCTAGCCAGCTGGTATGAAATTTCCTAATTGTTTATCCTGTAATCCTGACTTCTTTTGTCCTTGGAATAGGCTCTACATCAGCATAATTAAAAATGTCAAACATGCTTGAGAAACTCTCCAAGTTGCTAAAAATGAATGTGAATTTCCTCCCCACAACCTCACTTCATCTTTCCCTTACTCTGGCCTCAGCTTTACAAAGTGGTCTGTTTCCAGCCCTTCAGCATAGTTTGCATTCCACTGCCAAGAATGAACATTTATTTATACAAACAACCGTCCTTACAAGCACATCTCCCGGTGCTATCCTAGGGCAGGGAAATAAACATAATTTCTGTTCTCTTCTGTAGCTGCAGTTCTACATTTCTTTTTTCTTTATTCCAGGGCATTTTTTGCAGTGAAAGATTAGTGCAGTTCAGTCGCTTTCCTGTGCTACAAATCTGCTCAGAAATGGACTGGAATGCTCTTTCATTTCCTTACAATGATTTTATTTTATTACCCTCTAATGATGGTGCCAGTTTCCTGATAAACCACTTAGGGGGTCTTGATGGCTCAGCAAGCAGGTTTTCAAAGAGGTCTCACTCACGCTGGAACCTTGAGGGCTCTGTGTAACTCACAGAAACGGAAAGCCGTAGTGCCTGTTTCTCTCAAAAGCACACCAGTAACCTGGTTTTCCCAAGTCCATTATCGGGCTGCTATGTTATACTAATTCTTCCAGCAGCACAGCTGACATTGTAAAAGAGATCAATGGTAAATGAAATGGCAGCTACCAGGTGAGCAGCACTGTAACAGACTTATGTGGACAGGGAGCCTGAAGCTCATGCATTATTTCTAAAGCTGCTCCATCACTCACCTGTCAGGCTGAGGTATTGTTCACTGAAATGCTAGCTCATCACCTATGTCCTCTGTCGTCAGGTTGTCTCCCATTGCATCTGCCATTTAAATGGATATTACACAGATGCTAGATGACTCCAGACAGGGGAATTTCATAGTCTGAGCACAGTTCATTTAAATGAAAAAAGGGGCCCTAAAAGAGATAGAGATACACGTGCAGAGCATCTAGAAATTSTCCATTAGATGCATATGTCTGCAAGCTGCTCGCTCTCTTACTGTAAGGACGTCAGATTTTGCTGTGTGCGAGCCAGCTTCCATTTTTCAGTTGATATAATTGTTTGTAGCTAAGAGTAATATTTAGATTTATAATGTTTACAATTACCTCCACCAGCGAATAAGATAAAGTGGTTTTGTTGGGAACTCTCTTACTTGCATTTCTAAAGCAACCTTCTAAGAAACGAAGCATTTAAGTAGTTTCTGAAGGATCCAGGGGAATACTTTGTTAAAAAATAACAGCAAGTTGATATTTTAGAATATAGTCCCAACGCTATCTTTTTAGGAAGAAAACAGAGACAGCTTCTTTAACTATATTGACAAACCAAAGTCAATGAACTACTGCAAGTGAATGAATTAGGAATTTTTAGTGACTACTTCCCATGAATCATTATTGAATATTTTATAGATCTTACTGCTTTCTTAGTAAGCTTACTGTTGCAAAGTTTGCAAAGGTATATTTACTTTTGCCTCAGTATAAGGTGTTAACCTTTTTCTTCTTTACTGTGATGCACAACGAAGGGCTGATGTCCTTTAAGAATATCCCTGTAACATGCCTGGGTACGTACTCAGGTCTAAATAGACATTGCTGTATTCAGAAAAGAGGAGCATAATTATTATTAGGCCTTGTGCTGATTAGCTCATACAGTAGCATCACAACTAATATACAGCAGGAGAGAAAAACCTCACATTGAACATGGAGCTGGCAACACACCACTACTTCCTCCTCACTAGGCTTCCATTCAGAGCAGGATTTATTCTAATCTTGCAGGTTATAATATGCATGTCTGGAGCGTGCCAAAATGTATCCTTACTGGATTCTTCACATGGCTTTTTAGTATTTTTCATTAAATTATATCAGTGAATTTACTGGTAGAAATTTGAGCAACATTTGAAGAGGTGTCCTATTATCTAAAGGTATATGCATACACCGAGGCATACCTAAGTACATATGTGTATATAGCACAGTATTGGCCATGTGTATTCCTCTGTATTTGAGTATGCAGCACCCTAACTAGTGCAGTAATTCCCCTGGAGATAAGGGAGAAACAAGTGACCCCAAAAAGGGCATGATGTAGCACAAGGGCAGAAATGCAGACATGCCAGCTCTATTTTGGAACTGGCAAAATTGTGCTCCCTCTTCCCCTTCCCGAATACTTCTTTTTGATGTCATGCACGCAGTTCATAGGCGCTTCAGCAGCGCAGCTGAATTAAAGTCCTTGTTTCCACATTGATTCAAGAACAAATACGTCCAAATACATCCAAGAAAGTAAGAGGACTGACGCACCAAACCGCTGTGTGCTGCCATGAGGCCCGCATTGTCATACAGGCTAATAAAGACATCATTTTCCCAGGGCTTCAGCTCTATTAAACACAAAGCTCCAAATGATTTCCTACTTGGATCAAAGATGTGTTTGTTCCAGTGCCACTTAAGTTTAAAAGGCAATACTGGGAATGAATGAAATCTCCCCAGTGGCAGCTGCTGAGGTTCAATTGGTTTGTCAGTGCCATAATTATGCAGCGGACGTCTTCCGTTTGCTGGCCCATATGTTCCTGAAGGATGTTATGCAATGGAAACAGTGCAGGGAAGCCTTGCTCCTGAAGCTAAGGGGTTTTTGGTTTTGTGGTGTGAAGCCTTGCTTGTGTTTCAGATGGTGAAAATGTTAAGAAATCTCACGTTCTGATTTCAGACTTAAAAACGGAGTTGCTCTTACTTGATCAAACCAGATGGAAGTGTATGAAAAGAAACAGCGGCCTACATCCAGTAGCCTAGAACTGGTGTTTTAATACAGAGACTGACCACTTTTAAATATTATTTATATAGTTACAGCTGACCTCTGAAAGCAAGTGCTCCCCTCGGCTAACATTAGGAGCTGTCACTGTGATCAGTGGCAGGGTTTGGTGTGACCCCAAGGTGCCAAGAATAAACGTGGCTTCTCGTCCAGCCAGCCACCGCTGCGCAGCCCATCCACCTCTTCCCCACAGCACTTCTCATCTTCGTAGGCTACGGTCTGGATGCTGATGAGAAATGTCTGCTCATTAAATAGCTATCTCCTTGTCTAGTAGATTGTACACCAAATTTTCTGTGTAACAGACATGAGTGTGTAGTAAGAACTCCAGTGTATTAAATTAGGCATTAAAAGAACATTAAGACATGAACCTGCAAAATGTGAAGTCAGGGAGAATTGAGAGCACTCGAGATCTCAGTTGCCAAAGGAACAAAAGAAACACAATATCCTTTAGAACGTTTAATATTTAATTTGGTAAGGTGCTCAGATACTAGGGCAGCGAATGCAGAGGGCGATGACAAGAGAGCACCGTGCAAGGGGTGCTTTATGTCAGCCACGGGGCTTTAATGGGTGGCCAAAACACAGAGGCACAAAAGGCTCCTTGTTTGCAGAACTGTCAGTTTTATGCACAGCTACCTGGTCTGCGCACACACCATGCATTTTCTAAACACCATTTAATTCATATGCGTTCTTGTTAAAAATACAGCATCAACATTGTACAAAAGAGACTCCTAACGACTGGGCTAGTTAGAAGGGAAAGAACCAGTGGCACATCTTAAATGCTGGAGATCTGTCACTGACTGACTCCCTGCTGTTCATGTACTGCAACCACGTAAAGCCAACAGGATGATTTTCATGAACTGAAACAGTCTTCTTACAGAGCTAAGTTTAATTCAGAGGGCCATCTTCAGCTAAATTTTCTTGCTTTAAGGTCAGAGCTTAAAAATACATGTAAACGATACTTCATTTCTTGAGAAAATACTTAATTTCATACTGCAAGTTCACCAGTTACTTCTGCAACAACTGGAAGTCAGCTAGCAAGATTCTTCCCTCTTAAGTTTTGTCATGAGGACTTCAGTACACATGTGGTCACCAAAGGAACAAAAAGGGGTTTATGTAAACAGAGCAGCACGGCTGTGGCTGTGACCCAGTCCTCTAATAGCCAGGCCTGCGTTCCAAAGAGCTTGGCCATGCACAGATAGCTATTTTGAGGTACCCGTTTAGGCTTCAGGGAGCCAGCAGCCTAGGTGATTTTCTAAGAAGCATTCACTGATGCCTTAGTCATCTGAGAGCGCCTGCTGGAAGATCCAGTAAGAGACAGCTAGGGTTGTGGTGCAGGCTTGGAGAAAGTTTCCAAAGTGTATTTTCAGAAGTGCCTTTTGTGCACTGAGGGCAATTTCAGCAGAGAGCTCCAGATCCAAACCCACCATTGGCTCAAGTTTTGCTTGAATCTGTAGAGTGGGCTTAATTGTTTGCTCTTGCTCACACTTTGGAAAGTGTGTTATCACTGCTGTAGGACAAGGGTTGGCAACCTCTTACGGATACTATGCCAGAGTGTATTTTTCTTTTCCAAAGTAGCAGCTAGGTGTGCCAATGCTGGGGTTTGCTGCCTCTCCAAGAGGCAAGATGCCATCCATCTGTGGTTTTTTTCATCTGTGAGGCTCTCAGCTCCTGCTGAACGCAGCACTCGAAGCGGGAGACAGAAACTGGTAGCCACTGCCTCTTACTGGTGCGTCTCCTGATACTGCCGATCCCAGCTCCTGCCTCAAGTGTGCCATTCAGAACCTATAAAAATTGAGTGCAGACTCAGCGCTCAGGGCACAGCCTTTTGCTTATTGCTTCCATCCCACACAAGGGATCTTCAGGTTGCTTTAAGATCACTTTTCTAAATAACAAATACCTTCTCTCTCTCCCTTATTTCCTAGGCTTCCCTGTCCTCTAGGTGCCAGTGAGATTCTTGTCCTTCTGCAGACTGCTGTGTTCCATGGGAGGCTTCCCGAAGCATCTTGCGTGACCTTGGAGGAGGTAAGGGAGAGAGTGGCACTTCAAAACAAGGACAGCAGTAGAAAATTAAATAGGAGCAAAGGCTCCAAAGGTGGGAAGCCTGCAAGGCTCCCAAATATCCTATCAGCATGGCCAGATAGCATGAACTAATGAATTTGCCTGCAGCCAAAAAGCTTGGGTGCTGCTTGGTAAGATGTGTTTTGTGAGGGACAAGCACTTTTCCTTTACATGGGCACCGCACCCTGGGTTTCCCTGTGCTCTCCCCGTGCCAGCTGTGGGCATCTGCAGCTGCCCGAGAAACCCCAGCGGAGATTGTAAAAAGTAATCCCACACAGGGGGAACTTTCCCTCTTCTTTGTTTACCAACAAAGTTATTTCTTCTACTTCCAGGAGCCATTTCCCATCACATCCTCAGCAAACCTTCGTAAACACTTGAGACATAAAAATGAGAGCTAGCTCTTTGCCTGTTGCTAGCGAAACTGACTTCTGTGTACACCCCCAGACTGAGTCACCACGGATTTGAAGTGCTTCTAAAAGGGTGAAATCCTCAAGCCTCAGAACGAGTTGAGGTGTCAGTCGTTAAAATTGTTCTGTATTGTAAAAAAGTAGGTTACTACGTCTCATTGTGAACAATTATGTCTAATTACAAGTCACAGATTCACCACAAATACTATTTAATAACAAATTTCTACCACATTTCATCCAGAGCGTGCTATGAAGTAACACATTACCTCTGGTTTGTGGATAGGTAACACATGATGCAGAACAGAAGGAAAAAGTGTTTTGGCTCGGATCAAACAAAGAGGAATGGATGCTAGGCCCCGACTCACAGCTCAGTGATTGAAACTTTGGATGATGTGTCCTCCCGCTTACAGCACTGGTTATTTCATTTTAGTTTAGCAGATGGTAGAAAAAATGGCGTGTGCCACACTATGATTTTAGTTAAAGTTTAAAAGGCTGCTCAGAAATATATAAAACTGCAATAAACACTTTGACAATAAAATTAAACAAACAACATTTGCAACTTCCCCTTAGCAAACTCACGAATGGGATGTTAATTTTTGCTGTTTGATATTAAAAAAATTCCACCAACAGAACAGAAATCGAAAGAACCAAAGACACAGTAACACCCTTATTCCCGCTCCAAGGACCGCAAACGGAGAAGTTTCTGTCTTGGCTAAGGCAACGTTAGCCGTCAGCATTTTTATGCTGTATTTTTAGCAGTAAGATAGCAAGTTTCCTACAAAGTTGGCACGTTGAGAGGTCAGTAAATCTATGGTGAGAGCTTTGCACTAAATTTTTGCTGTTTTCTTTCTCCGGAGCTCCAGGTGCAAAGGTTCTTTGGCAGGAATAAGGAAGTGCATCGGGATGGTGCCTTCACCCTAAATATAAGTGTAAGAGGACCTTGACCCCCGCATTAATAGCAATACTTATTCAGCACCGGAGCCGGGGTCGGGGCAGGGCTTTAGCGTGGGCCCGGCAAGGAAGGCAGGGGCGGGAACGGCGAGTGAAGACCGCCCGCGGCAGGGGCTGCCGGCTGCGGGGGCCCGGGCGGGGCGGCCGCGCCTGGCCGGCGGCCGAGCACCCTCTGCCGGGGACCGGCCGGGCTGCGGCGGCGAGCTCCAGCCGCGGGGCCAGGTCGTGGAAAGAAGAAACGGAGAAGAATCCAAGTTTTACATCATTCCCGTCGCATTTTTGAGCCCTTTGCAGTCAAACTCCACGAAACTGTGAGAGTTAAAGGTGATTTTTGTAGTAGGAGATGATGATGTTATCCCATGACTGGCAAAGCTTGTGCTTTATGAAAAATACCACAAATAGCGAGAGAAGCAATTAAGAGAGTAGCAAACACTCCTACAAGTGCCTTCTTGCCAACAGACATCTTCTTCCATTAATTAAGTGAATGAAGATCATTTTAATACAAATGGCTGCTGGGGAACAAAGTAAGTTCCCACAGTCAGTTCGATGCTGATACAATTATACACTCATCCATAGCACAGGACTGAAAACAAAAAATCCCAGGAAAAGTAAAACAGCCTGCATATAGAATTGTTATGGAAAATAATGGCCTGCTCTCCCCCGGCGGCACTAACCCCAAGTGTGAAGCTGCTCACAAATAGCAGCATTAACAGGGTAACTAACACTATTATTATCGATGTTGTAGCATTTTCTGCCCAAGTAACATATTTGCCCTTCGCTAATTTCAGCTTTCCCACTTCTTCCTGGGGAAATAAAATATTAGGACCTATTTATAGAAGTTCATGGTTTAAAATTAATTTTTTCCTTTACTACAGCGGTTTTTAGTGGTTGATTGCTGTTTGTTGGACTAGGTGATCCTTTGCCAGCTGGCTGTGGCTTTCATTAGCTCTTTTAAGAAGACTTGATTTAGAGCTCACAGTTACATTGCAAGGACAGCAGCTCTGTAACGCAGACCCTCAAGAGAAGAGATAATTGGGACTCATGAAAAAAATTGTGTCCGATTCTTTGAACAAAAACGCTCTTGTTTAAGGAATGTGGTGCTGTAGGCTAATGTTTAATGGCAGTCTCTCTTCTCTCGCTCAGAGCTGGTGCATGCAATTAGACCCTGCCCTCCATCAGATATGCTGGATGTTTTTTTCTGGGAGCATCTCTCAAAATGGAGGAATGCTGCCCTGTAGCAAGTACAGAACATATCTTGGGAATTGTATTTCTGCAAGTAGGGCAGGAGGTACTGGTGGAAGGACGTGGTGAAGCAGGAAAAGAGCTGAAGAGGTGCTGAGAAGGCTCTTGTACAGGGGAGGGGGAGGAGAGAAACAAACATTGCAGAGAACAGGAAAAACAATGTGCTGGGAAATGATTAATCCACCCCAAAGGCCCTTGCTAAGAAGTGGTGGGACAAGCTCAATGATTTTTGGCAGCCACGAGCTACTTCTGCTCCACTCTCAACTCCCGTCTTGCAACCAGATGTGTTTAACTACAGCTTCATCCCATTCCTGCCCCAGACACCACATCCCCCCGTCACTGTCCTTCACTCCATTCCTGGCAGCTCTCTGGCAATACGCCCTGTCCTATATGTGTATTTTACGGCTGTCCCGTGTCCCTCCACCTCCAGTAAGTGTTTCTCAAGTGAGCGGGAGCACACAATCCATGCTGGGGGAAGGGGGTGGGAGTCAAGTTTAAGAACTGCTGTTCTGTATCCTGTTGTTTTCCTACTGGGATTGTTCCTGTTTCCTGCACTGTCTTATCTGGGGCTGAAAAGCCAAAGCTCTCATATTTACTTGCTTTGTGTGTGCCTCAGGTTTCTAATCTGTGACATAGATGTTATAAAACTTAAGAGAAACATAGCTAGGACTATTACAGGGTGGAGGGACAGGAACAAAGTTGTTAAAGGGCTTTCAGTGCCTATACAATTAGTTTCTTTATTTAGTTATCCTGCTTGCATAAGCCTGTGTATGTCACAGAGGGTTTCAGAGAACCTTCAGCATACCGTAATGCTGCACAGAGTCCACTGAAATGTAAAAAGAGTAAGATTCAGATGTTTACATTCTTGGGTGATTCCAGGTACCTGCGTTTGACAGACCTTACAAGAGAATCGCTTTCAGAAAGTGCTGAGTATGTTTTTTCCCCCCCAAGGGCTGAAACTAGACACAGAAAAGTCTTAAAAGGAATAAGCATTTCAATGCTTTTAGTTAGCCTTGAGTTTTAAGAGCTCCACTGAAATGCTGTAGAGTTTTTTGAAATTACTTGGCCACATTTTCTTGAATACAGAGGTAAAATAAGCATATCCTGTGCTGATGTCTTCAAGACTTTCAAAGCTTACTGTGTAGATCAGATCATAAAAAAGCAAAATCTTGCAGATTTTTTTAAACTTTTTTCCTCTAATGAGCATGAATTCACTTAACTATAGGTTATATTAGTGCACTAAATTCCCTATGGGTTAAAAAAAAATTAAAAGAAGACATTTACCGTACAGCTTTGGAATGTCCTGTTTTTCTGCACAAAGGTGTGGGTCCTGCATACACAGTGTCCATTATCAGATGGGAGCCTCTCCTGGAAAGATAATTGCAATGCTGCATCACTCACAGCCAGGCAGATGCTGAACCAGACACAAGGTTTCAAAACAAAACTCAACCCCCAAACCCCAACCCCAGACCCCTCTTCACATAGGGGTCCTGGTTTTGTTGGAAGCAGGTAAAAATTGTGGCAATGATCAAGATGGATTTTTATTAATTGAAGAGACGAGAAGTATGTCAGTTCAGCCTTTGTGGGTAAATACATATTTCATTTTTTTCCGCCCAGTTGTAACTGTAAATTCAGACTCATTCCACTTGACAGTTTCTTTGGAGGTACTCTCAACGGATGTAAATATGACAGCAGGAGTGGACTGAAGAAGTATCCTTAGTTGATTACCAGAGCCTTTATTTGGAACTAAATATCAAGAGAAAAAAGGCTTTTTTTCAAAGAAATCAGGAAAAGGAAGACATGTGCTTGGAGATAAGGAAAGATAAAAGCATTCCATTTAACGATGCCTGTGATAGAAATCAAGATGTTCATCTGCCAAGTCAGTAATTTCATGGCCTTATGACCATGCAGAGCTTCCGTTGCTGTTACCTTTTCCCACGCTAACTGTAAGCGCCAAATTATTGGCGTGAAAGTTCCTTTTAGTTTGTCCAAGCAGCTCAGCCCTTTAGGGAGGAATTACACAGGTTGAACTTGAAGATAAAACTCTCTTTGACTGCAGAAGGGGAAAAATGGTTCTCCCATAAGTTTACGTTCAGCTTTGAGGCACAGCGAGGCCCAGGAATAGGCTGTGAATTCCCTGTCCTTGGAAGGTTTGAAGACAGGTTAGATGAACACCTCTCAGGAGAAGTTTGGGCAGAGCTCATTTTTCTGCGACGAATGAGGACAGGTGAAATGGCCATTTGAGGTGACTTCCAACCCTGTTTTCTGTGATTCATTAGGAGTGAGATCATGGTGACAGTAGATCCTATACAGCGCTGAGATTAACAGAGGTCAAGAGCTCAAAATGCATTTGCTGCTTTAAAACAAGGTTTTTTGGTCTGTTGTTTGTTTAAAGCAAGCAGCCGATTTCAGTAAAAAATTCTTTGAAAATCCTAGCTCTGCATGTTTCACAAGCTGGCATATGCAAACAGCAAAGCATTCTAGGCTAAAATTATCTGTGCTATCATTAGAAAGCCATAAGAGGGAACATATGGATTGATACTAGCATAAGTGCAGAAGCGCCTTCTAGAGCTGTGCTGCCGTGCAGCAGTTTCACCCCCAGACAGGAGCAGTTTCGATGCCTACTGTTCATTCCCCATCGGGAAGTAAACTGCCGCGCTGCCAGAGATTTGACCTGTGCTTTTCTCTTTGAAAGGGACATTTAGTTCCCTGCCCTATCTCCTGAGGTTAGAGGGCTCTTCTTGTATGCTTTGCTTTTGTTTGTTTCCTTTCCTCTTTGGGTTGAGCTTTGCCTAACTACCAAACACTTGTTAATTGTTCTACAGGTATTTGTCACTGCAGTCATTACCCCTGCTTTGCTGAGGCAGCAGACAGGCTTCCCTCATGCTGGGCAGCATGGAAGCTCACACCACTTTCATGGCTTTTTGTTATTTCCCCTTCCTGCTTGGAACAATTAAACTTTTGCCCGAAGATTTTGCATGCTTACTTGTTTAGGCTTTGCATCCAGCAAAGCACATTTAGCTTTGGCATCAAGCATTCACTTGAAATTAAGCAGGTGGGTAAGTGCCCAGCCAGCTGCAGCCTTGGAGCTCAGCAGCCTGTTACTCTGCTGCCCCTCAGTTTCTGCAAGTTTGGAATTGACAGAGCAGGGCACCTGTAAACACCCTTCCAGAGGGCTCCTCCTCAGTGCAAAGCTCGGCAGTTTCACAATCACTGGGTTTTGTTTGGGTTTGGTTGGTCTCAACCCTGCTCTGGAGGTCCCTGCTGCTGGATGGGGGTGTAGGAAGGGGGAAGGCAGCTGCCCCCACCCACAGCCAGCCAGGCACCTTCGGGTGCCTCTGGCCCCCCTCAGACCGGCCCTGCTGGCTGTGAGGGGGTTTGGGTTAGGGCAGGTGGCCTTGGGGAACCCCAGGTGACCCCATCCTGGTGCCAGGCTGGAGAGGAAGAGGGTAAGGGCCTTCCACTGCGTGGTTTCCACATCCCCACCTCATGTCACTGATGCTGGCCAAGCCCTGCAGGAGCCACCACGCTTCGCCCTGCACATGGGGCTGGTGGCTGCCCCTGGGCAGCCTGGCCAGTCACACTCTTACATCCCTTCCTCCAGGCAGAGCTCCTCGTCCTCACCCGGGTCCCTCCTCACCCTGCCGCCTCATGCGGAGCCGGTAAGCATGGCCGGTGGAGGTAGGGCACTAAAGACACTGGGCGTAGCCTCTGCCTCAGATGCTGGTGCGCAAAAGGGCTTCTGCAGTACGGCAGTTTCCTGCCTGTGCACTGACAGGCTTTCCCTCAGTTTAACTAGCATACCTATGAATTAAATCCCTGCACACAAACACTGCATTCATGGATTACAGAGCAGCCCTACATCTGTCAGCTGGGATGGGCTTCTCCCATCTTCCACAGCTTGCTCGGAGAATAGGAGCATGCAGAGCGGGAGACCTGGAGGCTCAAGCTCACGCACCCGGTGAGGACGCATACTTGCGGTGTGCTGGACTGTCCGCACGTGCGTGCTCGCCTTCAAAGCCAACAAGGGCCTGTTCTCACTGGGAAGCTGCATCACATTTAGGCCAGAACTGCTCAAAGAACCCGTTTAGACAAGATTCCTGCATCCAGTATTTTCAGTCTGGCATCTTTTACCACCACTAAATGCAAAGCTTTTAATTAATAATAGACTAAGATGCCTGGAGCAAAGGCTGCCATTATGAACTGTAAATGCATGCGGTATCAGTCACATAGCATCATAAGGCTTCTCAGCTGTCTTGCAATACGTATGTTGCCGGTAAGTTATGTGACTGATTGTTCTTCTCTAACCTGTTACACAGAAATGATGATGACTTTCTAGACTACTACATAGAATGTTTCAAAATGGGAGAATTTCAGATTTAGTCTCTAGTAAATATGAGTTACATATGCGAGTAATTCTTTAGCGAGGAAACTTCCTCTTCTTTTTACGATTTGAGAAGTCAGATAATGTCAGAATCTGAACTAGTTTCACTATTTCTGGTACTTCTGTTTCTGCAGTTCACTATTCGGAGAAGTAAAGATTGCTAACCACAGCCTGCGTTCAAAGTGCCAGGGCTGAAAGGAACATCTCGCAGAGTCTTGTTTTTAAAATTCTATTTTCAATGTTTATCTTTTGTTTCACTTTGATTGGTACGCTGTAGAGGCTAATCCTGCAAATATTTATACAAGTCAAGCTTTCTATATATAGTTCATTCAGCTCAATGGGAGCTCACCTTAATGAGGGCACATGTTCTGCAGTAGCATTTATTTTGGACTGAGCATTGAAAAATTTAGTTGCATCTGCTAGCCAGATTTTTTTTTTTTTTTTAATATATATGTATACACACAGACACACACACATGTATGATGATTATTTTAGGTTCTGAGAGAGAAAGAAAGAATATTCAAACAGTCACTTACTGATCTCCACCTGAGAGAAGGCTCAGTGAGATAGAAAACAGCAGCATGGTGAGTATTCTTTTATAGCATTAATGATACCATAGACAGTTGTTTCTAACAGGATCAATTATAGCATTAAAAATTGTAGATTTTTTAAAAACAAGTCTTAGATATGTGGATGCAAGGTCCATTTTTTAGTTTCTGAAAAGCATCCCACAAACAACTTCTTCATATATCCAATTTCCCTTTGATGCAAGTAGTGCTACCATTTTGACAGACGAAAGAAGCATGAGCCCTGTTGGCCTTGGGGAGGTGGGAGACCGAGAAGCTGATTCCTGACACTTTCCCTTGTTGTTTTCCATAAGCGAGTACAGAGTTGGCCATGGGTGCAAGCTTGCTCGGGTCACAGGACTCAGATTTGCAAACAGAGTACTACACTTCAGCAAGTTACCCTCCCATTAGCTGCACTATGGTCACTGCTGGGGTGGTTCAGCAAGAGTGTTAATCTCAGTTATGATGTGGATTTAGAACACGCACGTGAACAGCTGCTGTGGCTCAGCTGAGCTATGATAAATTCTTAAGCTGAGCTACTTGATCAGGACTCAGAGCCCATAGGTACGCATAAATTATATCTATAATAAATTCATCATTCCAGGACCATGCCCACAAACTATCCTCCAGGTCTTCAAAGTGGACAAATTTATTTATTTTAAAGAATGAACAACTTGTAGATCAGTAATTCCTCTAATGATTCTTTTTTAAAAACAATTATTGCTCTATTGAGATGGGGCTAGAAGCAGTCCCCAGGACTGCTATTTTATGCACATCCTCTTTCACTTAAGTTATCTCCAACACGTTTTTTACAGAATGAGAGTGTCGGTGACGGAAAGTGCAGCGATGCCAGTTCACTTCGCATGGATCTCTCCAATCTTGTGACCTGGGCACACACTCATGGGACCATATGCAATCAAATCCCAGCCTTGGAAATTGTGCAGAACGTGGGTCACCCTAGCAAGGACAATTCTGTTCTGTGGATATGTGGAGTTGGACATGCGTATCACTGGCAGTGTGGAAAATTATACGTCAGAAGCAGAGAAGAGAATGAAGCTGTAGAAAAGAGAAAGAGGTTAGTATCTTCTGAGGCTTCATCAAGGGAAGCTAATTTAGATGAAAAGAGGTTCAGGATGACCCCATCTTTTGAGAGGGCTAAAGCAGATGCTGTTAGCACAGGGTCATGTAGCAGATCTCCAGGGGTCACTCAGCAAAGAGACGACACAGTCTACATAATACATAATGAACCATCACCCAGAGAAAATCGAAAAAATAGCAAATCCATGAAATCATGCTTTGCAGCAGAGCAGCATTTGTTAATATCTGGTGGTGAAGTCAAAACTGACAGACATAAGGTGAAGCTAGAAAGCAATGAAGATCTACAAATCATCTCTGATGAAGAACAGTATATATCAGATGAAGACCAAGGTGACAGAATCAACCAGAATATTCTGTCAGAATCACCAATTAAAGGTGTAACTGCTGAGGTAGATTTGCAAATGCATCGCAATCAGAAGATGGCATTTAACAAGCTGACAGCCACCCAAACATCTGGCTTTGCTCCCACAGGAAAGCCACCCCTAACTCTTGCCTGCATTCTAGAGTCCCCAATCTCTAGCAATCAAGAGAGCCTGGACAGCAGCTTCTTGAGGTTAGGTCCTCTTAATTCTGCAGGGTCCATAATTGAAACTTCTAGAGCAAGAAATTCCTCTGGGTCAGCAATACCAAAAGAACATTTAAAATCTGTTCCAGTCTCCAACATTGAAGCAAAGGCCCAGCTTGAGTCACCCGCCTCCGTGACATTCTTTGAGTTTGAAGCCACTGTAGATGTCCAGCAGCAACTCCAGCTGAGCCCTCCTGAGCATGGCATACCAGGAATAGGCTTAAGTGGGAATGTTAGTGAAAACCCTGTTGAGGAGAGTGAACCATCAGGATCTGGGCATGCACCTCATCTTTCAGCCTCATTGAGTCCAGAGAGCAAGAATGCAGACCGTCCACCTGCATCTTCAAACAAAAGTAAGAGAGTCTGGAGTTTTATTCCTGGAGGGGTTTGTGGGTGTGTGGGTGCATTCTGTTAATCACTTTCCCAAAATATTAAAAGGAGGGTGAGTTCATATAGATTCTACAATACAGATTTTGGCAGCTAAGTGAATGCCTCCGATTTGGGGCACAGTGTTTCTACTAAAAGGGACAAAAAAGGTTCCTACCTTAAGCAATCAGCACTTCAATAGATAATGCCGTTCACTGAGGTGTACTTGGCTGTGGCCCAGCCTTAACTACCCAGTTTGAATACTTTGGTCTTTCATTTTACTTAGTATCACCACATAGTATGTTGGCTGTACTTAAGAGAGAGTCCCTGTGAGAAACTGGAGCCAGAGGTAGGAACTCAGGTCTCAAGAGAAGAAAACAAGAGGAAGTAACTTTTAAAGCAGTGAAACAGAGAAATTGTGGCTGAAACTCTGGCTGCACCAAAGTCAATGGCAAAAATCCCAGAGATTGCAGTGGGAGCAAAGCTTCAATCCTGCATGTTAAATTACATGAGCTAAACAAATTGCTTTAGTACTTTTAAGAATTTTAAGATTTTCATACACGCTGTCCTTGGAATCCTACTGGAGTGGGGAGAGTTATAATTGCTCAAACATTAACTTGCAAGATACACTGCTTACTAGGGAACTTTCAATACCAAGGTTAAGCCATGCACAGAGCATATTTTAAATGATTCTGTATCGTAAGAATATGCTGTTTGATGAAGATTTTAGAAGCCTAGCTTGCGGCTGTTTTAATCCTGTTATAAAGCAAACACCGTCCGCACAAGAAGGAACAGCTGACAAACAGTGTGTGGTCATTATCAAAGTTATGCTAGTCTTTTGCAAGTAGTGGGGAAGCCATCAATGAAATAGGTGTAATTCATTTAATAAGTGATCATATTTTAGGATAGATGTGTATAATACACTGGAGCCTTAATGCCAGGTACATATATATTTAAACACCTCAAATAAAATGCAAATGTCTAGGTTTTTAAAGATGTTATAGTAAAGCCACAAAATTTGCATCTATAATGATTTGAGTGCCTGCAGGTGCTATTTCACATTAATACCAAGTAAACTGCTGTCTAGTCAGTTTTATGGTTTTGTCTGCTAGTATCTAGGTGTAAACATTGAGGCAGATTTTAAAAATACAATTCAAAGAGTAGAGTATATGCCACATCCAGTGGCTTAATGCCTTGGCTCCATCTAACTGAGAAGCAGCCCCCAACAGCATGTCTCACTTCCACACGCTCAGTATGAGAATCCCATTTCATATTCCCTGAAACCTGTCCTCTTCCCATAGTCACGGTCCAGCCCCACAGCCTTGTCTGTGGCACGCCGGGCGCCCAGCCTGGCAGAGCTGCTGCGGCACTGCCCCACGGCCATGCAGGATGCTTCCCCACTGACCGCATCTCCGGAGCTCCTCCCTAGCTGCAGGGCAGGGCTGTAACTACGCTGCCCCCGTCCCACTGCACCAGACATTTATACCTATTGCTCTGCTGAAATATTGACCTATCTCAACTAGCTGTAACATTAAAGAGCAACAGCCTTCTGCACGTTTCTGCAGTGCAGGGGACTGGACAGTGTCCTTGAAAAGAAAAGAGATTACTGAAATAGTATTTTGGGGTTTGTCTGTAACGCAATGGGTGTACACTGAAAGCACTATTAGTAATCCTGAACAGACTTGGGGTTACAGACATTCATGTTCCTTATGGAGCCACAACCATACAAACTGGCACAGTTGTTTTTTGTGAACATTATTTGACTGTTTTTGTAATTGACAACATATATCATCAGAAGGGACTGGGAATTCATCTGGGAATGTCTGTGTAGTAGCCATTTCTGCCAAGATAAATGGCTTATGGCTCAAGCGAGGCCTCTCCACGTATTGATTTACAAGCCATTCATCTCTTCACATAAAGCAGTCAGTAACAAAACAAGCAGAAAACCCAAAACAGCAGCACAAGGATCAGTAGAATCCACCTCAGTCCAGCCACAGCATTTTAAGATAACAACTAAGCGTGTATAAAATACCTCGGTGCAAGAAGGGGAATCTCTAGATGTTGGCTCTAGAATCCTTTTCAACCTAGCCCTCTTCAGCCCTGGAAAAGTCACAGGCAAGCAGATGGAGCTTTTCAGCAATCCAAAGAATTAATTTCTCATGCTACATTGAACTACATAGATGTGGTATTGCCATAGCAACTTGAGAGAGAACCCAACTGGAATTCTGGCAATCCTTTTAAAAAAAAAAAAAAAAAAARATATATATATACACACACACACACACTTTTACTCGTTTTTATTTCACAATGAGAGTTCTCCTGCCTGAAGAGATTTTTGTAAAGAAGAATGCTTTGAAATATATTTTGCATAATGCAAACTATATTGTACAACACTTTGAACATATGAAATGGACACTACTTAGTCCTGAGGCAGATCACAAGATCCACGTACAGGCCAACTCCCATCTATTTTAACAGGGCAGAGTTTGGCCCCTGCAGTCACCATAAAATACACACCAGAGTAGTTGCGAATTGATGAAAGCATGTCAAGTCCATTTGGGGTTGCTTGGGCTTCACAGCCAGCACTGCAGGCTCAGGACTGCAGCCGCTGGTTACACGACCGGTCCCACGAGTGTGGTCCTACGAGCGCACTCAAAGTCAACTCCAAAACCAGCCAGGGTGAAGTTCAATGTCAAGCCAAGCCACCAATGACAGGTTCAGTCTCCAGTCCTATATTGCTGTCTGAGAAGGCCCATAGAATTTGCACCAGTGCTTTCCACATGTGCACCCCACAATGACATTCAGTGATTAAACCTCATTAGGAATTCATTCTCTCCCATTTAAACATAATTCAAAAAGAAAGACTATCTTAAATTTATCTACATGGTAGCACGCAGATTCACCCGCCAAGTGAGAAAGAACAAGAAAGGAGGCAGTCCTTTCCCTGTCTAGGCTGGCGCTGTCAAGTGGTGCTTGTTGAGGACACACATCTAAACCAAAGCTTTAATGGAAGGGGTTTGTGAGAGTCCCATAATCTCTGAATTACTTTTAGAAGGAAGGTGGACGTTATTCTGCATCTTCTTATATTGCACTGATCTCCTTGTAAGTTCTTGCTGTCCACAAAGCTGTGTCTTATCTTTTAGATGTGTTGAAGAAGTGGGAGAAGAAGAGAAACCGTAACGCTGGCGATATAAAAATTTTCAAAGACTGGCTGGTTTTACATTGCCCTTCTGAAGCACGCGAGATCTATAAGCTGCCACCCGAAGACCTCGATAATTACCTGGCCTCATTCTACAGTTCTGCAAAGAGGCAGAATGGCACAGATTTTTCTGCCAGTTCTTTGCACTTCTTTCAGAGCAGCATAGAGAGATACCTCAAGGATCACAACTACGAATACAGCGTGGTTAAAGGGTTGGAATTCAGAGTGTCTCAGGAAGCCTTGAAACTAAAGCATCAGCACCTATCTCAAAAAGAGAGAGAGGGAGAGTGGAGTATTTTGGAGAACCTGACAGATGAAGATGTGGAAAGTCTTCGTAAGAAGGGACTTTTAAGTAAGACGCACCCTCAGGGCTTTTTGCACCTCATGTTCACAAATATCATTAGGGGGTTCGGGGCAAGTACACACAGTCGGAGCCATAATCTGTACTGGGGACAGCTTGTGCTAAAAAAGAATGAGGGAGAGCTGGAGTACTTGGAGTGGAAGGATGATCTGAGTGCAGAGGTAAACGCAGGGCAATCGGGTCCATGTCTCTTTGCCAAGCCTGACAATCCAGATAACTGTCCAGTTGCAGATTATAAGGAGTATGCTAAGAGGAGGCCACTGGATATGCTTCATGACTACGATCCACTTTATCTAGCTCCCAAGCCTCTGTGCTCCATATGGGACCAAATATGGTACTGCAGAAAGTCACTGACAAAAGCCAAAATGGAAAAGATCTTGAAAGTTATTATCCAGCAAGTCAAAGGACCTGCAAAGAAGTCCAAGAAGTAAAGGTATCCATTTAGTTTCTGCTGTGCCACTTTTTGATAGGAGTGTGTTTCAAAGTAGTCTTTGAAAGGTGTAAGTGGCAATATTTAGTATAGGTTGAGGAGAACACCCTTCTCTTCCGTTTCACCTTAGAACATCAACACCTACACATTTGCATCACCTTAGTTTTCAGGTGAAGTGAAAAACTTCTATTGTTCTTTCTGTTAATGGAATTGATAATTCAGTAAGTTAAATAAATATGAGAATCTTAGGTTTCACATTTGTAAAACAAGTTAATATTCTACTGTATTATTCATGACATGATAAAATAGCGCATGTTAACATGGAGAGGGCTCGGTAGCTGAATAGCTTGGCTAGGAGTTTAAGCTGCACTCATATTTAGGGGAGCTGATGCTTGTAAACAGCGTTTAGTCTGTAGTATAAGCCTATCGTAAAGAGGTAAGTAGCACGAGTTAGTTCTGGGGTGGAAGGAGAACGATGAAATGCCATGTTTGCCAACTGCTAATCCGTATCTCATGGGAATGCTTTCAATGAGGTTTATGTCATTTTTCTTAGTGAAAGATTGGTAGATTTAAGAAGTTGTGACTGTGTTTTAAAAAGTTATTTAAAATGGCTGACAGCGTTGAAAGGTTTTATGGTGAGTCTTTTCCCCAGAGTGCTAAATATAGCTACATGAATACACTTTGGTAGACATAGTCAACTTTTTTTCAGCTGTTCGAGTACTATTCAGTCAATGTATTATCTTACAGTCCAGTCAAGTTGTTGGGTTGAATTGTTGACATAACCTAATAAAAGAACATTTTGCTCAGTCCTGTTTGGCTGGTCTGTTTGTCTGTTCTACAAAGATGAAGCCAGTAACCCCAAACTAGCGGGTAACGGGTTCCTGAAACGCCAGTGCGTTCACTTCTCGTGCTCAGGTTTCCCCTGCTCCAAGCCTGTCGTTATTCAGCGTTACAGAGCTGACCCCAAGGAGGATTTGGGCTGTTTGAAATCCCATGAAGCCCATGTTTGTGGTTTCTTAACGAGGTCTTTGTGGCCAAACCCTTTGCCAGAATTGGTCCTGTTCAAGCAACATTTAATATCGCCAAATAACTTATAGATGTTTAAAGAGCCATAAAAAAGACAAACTCACTCAAATGCTTGGAGAGCGTCTTCCAGCTTTCCTCATGCTGTCGAACACAGACGGCGTTACGACTGCCGCAGCCATCGCTGCAGGACCCATCAGTGCCCAGGTCAAGCCCAGCCACACATGCAGCTCTGTGCCCCACAGCTGAGAGCCGGAGCAAACCCTTTCCTGGAGGGTTTATCTGAAGGTAACGACCAGATGAGGCTTTTCTTTCCTCTGTGCTGATCTATTTAGTCCGCACCCCAAAGCTCGTTAATGAAAGGCTGCTGCCTCAAAAATCAGGTGGCACAATTAGCCAGCAGCCTTAGTCCCGTCAGGAGCACGTAGGCACCTCCTGCTTCTCTGGGTGGCTACGAGGGAGAACAGAGCAAACCAGGGGGCAAACAGCTGCCCCCCACACGCTGTTACCAGCAGCAGAAAGAAAACCTCCCAGAAATAACAGATCATCCCGCAAAACCAGGGTCACCGACCCCCCTCGCCCCAGGCTGCCCACAGCAGCGCCCGTGCCCTTCCCTGGTCCCAAACCTTGGGCTGGGATTACTGGACTGAGCCACGAGCAGGGCTGTGGTGGCCGGGATGGGCTCAGAGGCTCTGCCAAGTGGGCACGGCAAAAGAGAGCAGAAGTCAGTAGTGCTGTGTGTGCTCAAGATCCGTGTGTGACAGTCGTGCCCTGAGGAGAGCCTGAGGAGGGAGAGCAGCCCCCCGCCGCTCGTAAACCCGGCACGTCCCAAGGCCACCCACCACTGCTCGGGGAAGGTCACTCGCCTCTTTATGCACAGGGGATCTGTGGATCCCGTTTATTTGTGTCATACAGTGGGTTTAAGCTAAATTTCTAGTTAATTGCACTTCATACAAATGAGTAGCATCCTGCGTAATATGCTAAGTTAGTCCTCATCAAGGGTTTAACTGCTGCTCACAAAAGATCAGCCAGAGAACTGTTCCATTTCATAAAAGCAAGGACGTGTTATCAGAAATCGTGAATAACTGTCCCAGGGCATGTCTTAGCAGCTCAAACCGTAAACCTCATTTCCAATAATTAGGAAATTACCCATAGCAGGCTGTTGCTAGGAGCAGCGTCTGCGGCAAAAAAGGCTTTTCAACGATGGCGGTCGGAGGACTTTGAGTTCACTTTTACTTTGAAAAAAGGACAAGAGGAAAATGGTATCCCAGTCTCTGTTTCTATTGCATGTTAACCATGTCCAATTAAAACACTCAGTTTATCAGCTGGAAGATGCCTTTTTAACCTCATCCAAAAGAAGAGTGATCTAAGAATTGAATGTTTATGACTGAAGTCTGGGTAAAAATACTTGTAAAACTTTATTTTTTAATTAAATGCATTTGTGTATATATTTGGTGGAAAAGGATTTCTAGGAACATCTTTTGCTGCGAGAAGTGAGACCGAACGCTCTTGGCTGGTCAGCGGGACGCCCTCAGAGCTGCCGGCCGGGCCAGCGTGCTCCTGCGCCTGGGCAGCCGGGGTGGCCGGAGAGCCTGCGCCCGGGGGGACGGGGGCTGCCGTGTTCCTGCTCCAGCCCTCGCTTTTCATCCGTCCCTGTGACTCGAGGGGAAAGGAGAAACGCTCGGGATCATCTGAGGGTTACACACGTACTTTTCATCTCTGCATCGCGAGAAAAAACGATTAATTAGGGCGGAGACCAAGGTACAACACAAAGTAATTTGATGGAGGCCGTGGGTGAGATGAGGGGCAGAGACTCCAGGTCCGTCTCCTGCCTTCGCAGCCCGCTCCCCGGGCAGGGAGCCGCGCTGTGGTGGCTGCATGGCCCGATGCTTCGGTGGAGGAGAGATGTGGCTGTTGCCCARCTCCTACCCCCATGGGGAAACAGGGCTCCTCAGGAGCCGGTCAGCGATGGAGCGAGCCCTGCGCGGGGTTGGCAGCCCCAGCGCCGGCAGCCGCGGGAGCTCCCCGGGGCCACCATTAGCAGAGCGGGACCAGCTATTGTGTGCTTTGCAGGAGAAGGGAACGCCCAGAGGCTTCTGCAAAACCCGTTTCTTTTCCTCTTTTTGCACGGAGGGTTTTGACCCCCCCGCTGCCAGTTCAGAGACCAGAGGGGAAGCAGCGGCAGGGAACGCGCCCTGCCCGGCCGCCGCTGCCAGCGCCTCCGCGCCGGGCTGAGCTCGGCGGCACCCCCGGGCACGGCGGCGGGGTGCCGGCTCTCCCCGCGCTCCAGAGCTCAGCCCTCCTCGGCCGGGCGCCAGCGGCCGCGGGGCTGCCCGGCCCCACGCTCGCCCGTGGGTGCTCGGGGCTCGCGCTGCCTGCGCGCTCGCCGGGAGCCATCTAGCGACAGCGGGGCTGCGGGCAGCGGGGGGGTCCTTTCCCCTTGCTGCCAGCGGGCAGGATCCCGGCCTTTCCCCCAGCACGGCAGCCGCGTCCCCACGGGGCCGCGCCCAGGAGAAGGCTCCGGTCCCGGTCCCAGCCCCGGACACGCATCCCCCACCCCAGTCCCCAACCGCGGGGGCTCCCTTGAAACGCCTGCTGCAAAACCAACGGAGCAGGCAGACAAAACAGGCCGGGAAGAATGAGGGAGAGCAATGACTCTTTAATAAATTAGCAAAATAAACAGCATTTATATATATATATGTATATTATATTGCTGCATCTCAGCAGATGACATGAGTTAAGCAGAAACATTGATTTCCCGGTTTGATGCTGATGTTGATCCAACGGTATGCATCAGTCTAGGTACCCTCCTAGGCGATGCCCGATGTTGTGGTGCTTAAAAACCTAAAACCACTTAGAAATAAAACAGCTTTTTTGTAAGCCAGAGACACAGCTTCCAATGAGAAAGAAGTTAAATTACCGTATGATTTCATGTAGCTGTCTCCTTGCAGAAGTGATTAAAAGAAAGTGATCCAATTTTTCCCTTCTTAAGAAAAAAGTATTACCTCACCTCAAAAGGAAGGGGGAACGAATGAGCACATCTAATGCATCGGAAGGATCATCTGTTATATTAAAAACGGATGCGATTTGCAGTGTACAAGTCTCTGATTCTCGTGATAACCAGGAACTGAACTGATCAGGTATTTCGACCGTGCATCAGTTGGTCCCAAACAGGGTAAGTAGACGGCGAAGTCCGGTGGCCCTGTCCCTCCCCGGCCCCGAGGGCTCCCTCAGTCGTCATCCCTGACGTACTGCCCTGCCTCCCAGCGCTGGGCCATGGCACTCTTGTGACGAATCACTCTGGTGCTTTCCACAACCTAAAGAAACGAGAAGGCACAGTATCTTTGTATAAAGAAGATATTTTTATAAACAATCTTTTTTGCACGACTTGCCCTCCCAGCCAGAAGCCCCCCCCCTTTGGGTTAAATACGCCTGACAGTGGCCACGACACGTTCTGCCCAACGTGATGCCCACCCAAGTGGTGCCCGTGGCCCTGCAGGAGCCGAGACCCCCGTCCATCCTGTCAGCTTCCAGGACTGGGGGGCAAGGATTCAGGGCAGTGCAAGCAGAACCCTTGAGTATGTAAAGGACTTTACCTCCGTGTTGATCTTGTCAACGGGTTCAATCCCWGCGTACTATGACAAGGGGGAAAAAAAAGGTTCAGTAACAGCAACCTCTCAGGGAAATGTCCAGAGGCAGCTGGATACGGGGCATGAGGGGTCAGCCTGCGGGGCAGGGGAGAGGCGAGGTGAGACAGCGTGTGCAGTCGTGCCCTCATGCCCTCCCTGGAGCAGGGGGACAGTTCAGGCCAGGACCCYCCCCAGGAGGAAGCTGCTGCTCCCTTGCAGTCCCACCCAGTGCTGGCTCCCCTGAGCTGTGGGTCGCTGCCCTGGGGGCTCGGCACGGCCCCTTGCCGGTCTCCCACCGAGTTGAGCAGCTGGACCTCCAGCTCTGGGTGGGAGCCGGGCACAGCTGCCTTCGGCCCTAGAGCCACCAGCCTTCTCCCGGGCTCCAGCCCGCCAACCGCGTGCTGCCTGGTACAGGCAAGGAAGGAGGGCACATTCACCTTTCCGTCCTCCTTCACCCTCCTCCTCCGCTCCTCGAAGGGGCTGGAACGAGCCGAGTCGGGGGCGAGGGTCTCCGTGCTGCCCTGGGAGGGACCGGCCACTCTCAGCGGGGTGAAGGACGACATCAGCCCCAGGACCCCCGTCTGGTGTGAGGCTGGAGCGGAGACGGGAGACCCGGACACCGAGTAGGTGCCGCTGACACCTGAAGCAGCTTCAAGAGAAAGAGCCATCGAGGGGTGAGGGACATCAGGACCGCTCCTGGGGGCTGGGGTACCTGCAGGAGAGCAAGGCTCCTGCCCCAGACCAGCTTCCTTGGCAGGTCCAGCAGGTTTGGTCATGGCTGGGACCCCGTGTCTGGGTGCCAGCCGGGGATTGTCAGGAGCAGGGGAAGGGAAACGCATGAGCTGGGCACTTCTGGGCCCTTCCAGCACTGTTTTCTGTGATAGTATGACACAAAGTCATCAATATCTGAGCAGCTCTAGAATCAAAAGCTGCGCCGCTCTTGCGGAGCCCATCCCTTGTCATCATCAGCAGTTCCCTACATCTGCTCCCCCCGGCAGGCTGGGCTGGTCCAGCGGGCTCCAGGGACTTCACATCAAGCACTTCTGCTTGCTGACCACAGAATCCCCGTCCAAGGAGAATTATTTCTCCCAGGACAACTTGCTACCAACACACAAGGGTCCTTAYGGGCATCTCAGCAAATCCTTGCAGGGAGGAACTTGGACCCCTCACCCGCAGCCATACTCTCCCAGGCTGGGACTTGATGCTTTCCACCCATAACTCTGTCCCCCTTGGTCCCTGCCATGGCCACTCTTGCTCTCACAGAGAGCCCAGGTCACCTCTGGCTGCTGCCCACAAGAGGCATCTTGTGCAGACTCTGGACACCGGACACCGTAAGGGTTTGCTGCCCAATGGCTTCCCATGCCTGGGAGAGGCGCCTGCCTGCCTGCACAGGAAGGTCCCTTGGGACGGGCACCTCATGGTGCCACTCCTGCCCCCTCTGATYGCTCCTGCTGAGTCTCAGAGCCACAAGGAACAGGAGGGGAGGAGTGATGCCCACGGTAGCTCTGCCCCAGGGTTTGACCCCTGCCCTGTCCCATTCCACYCTTCCTCTCCTCCCCTTACCGGAGCTGTGCCGTGAGCGGGAGCCCTCCTGGGGAAAGCCGTCGCTGCTGACCAGGGAGTAGCCATCAATCAGCTGCCGCCGCCGCCGCTGCTCCTGCAGCTCCTCTTCCCTCTGCAAGTCGCTCCAGATCTCCTTCTCGATCAGTGCCAACGTCTGGGGCTTCCAGGTCCTCAGCTTGTACTGCTCCTCCCGGCCGTCCTCCCTTCTTAGTGGGTTCTGCGTCCCCATGTCATCCACGAAGGAGACCCTGGGCTTCCAGAAGGAGAAGGAGAAATACTCTCTGGGCAGGACAGCCGTGCTGGCGGGGCTCAGGGTGGAGCCGGGAAGCCTTCCTCCCCAGGAATCCTCGCTCCCCTGTTTGCTGGCACTGGCGGAAACGTGCTGGGACACCAGGGGCTGGTCCTGGCTCTTCTCRCTGGCAGCGAAGCGCGGCTGGGATGCCTGGAAGGGCGTGATGCTCACTGTGTAGCTGGGAAGGCTTCTCCCTCCCCCAGTGTCTTCTGCGGGGCAGGGGCCATGGCTCATGGGCTGCTCCGCCACAGACTCATTAACCCAGCTCCTCCGCTCGTCTGTTTTCCTCGTGGGGGTGGGCTTCTGCGGGGGGGCTTCCTCCTGCTCAAACACCCTCCTGCGCTCATCCAGCTCCTGCTGCGTCCCCCTGTCGTATGTCCCCAGCAGCCTCCCTTGCTTCTTCAGATCTTCCTCACGCCTGGTTTCCTGCTCGATTTCCCTCTGGACATAAAGGGAAGCACGGCCTTTGTCCTTCCCTTTCCTGCCTGGGCCGGGAGAGGTGTGCATGGAGAGGAGAGGCTTGGTCTGGATCTCCACCAGCTCGCTGCTGGAGGTCAGCCGCTGGATCCCCCTCTCCTTCCAGAGGTTCTCCTCCCTCTCCATCGCCATGCGGATCTCCCGCTCGATGGGCGTCTCGTTGCTGATCTTCGTCTCCTTGTCCAGGCCATTGCTGCCAGCCCTCAGATCCACAAGGCCATTGAAGATCTCGTTGGATGTGCTTCCGTTGGTGGCATGGCCTGCATTGGCTTCGTTATACATCTCACCCAAGCCAGAGTCCAGGTCCTCTCTGGAAGATGCTTTAGTCAAGCTGGACGTTTTCCTGGTGGGATATGACCTTTCAATATCAGCCCTTCTGGGAGCATAAACCTCCTCTGTCACAGGTGTCTTGTAGGACACACTATAAACCTGATAAACGGTCTTGTCCGTCCTGCTCTGGCTGGATGCATCGGCATTACCGTAACCTCTTGCAGCCTTCGTGGCCATCTCAGGACTATGCCACTCTTGCCTAGAGACTTTTGTCATCAATTCTGGCTTTGGAGACATGGCCTGCTGCCCTGGGATGAAAAAAGAGCCTGGGTTGGTCTTCTCCAGCATCAGGAACTGCTGTCGAGCAGCAGAGAAATTGATCTGCTCCGTGTCGATATTTTCAGGGTCAACAGGCGTCGCTGCCCTCCCTGAGGAAGGCTTGTCAAAGCACATGGCGAAGCTGGTGGTGAAGCTGTCCATGTGCCTGCCTTCACCCTGGCTGCCCGAACCAGCGTTTATGGAGCTCAGCTCATCCACGGAGCTCCACCTCTCAGCCATGGTGGAGCTCTTCCTCATCACCTGGCTCTGGATGACCTCCCTCCTCTCGTCCTCAAGCTCCCTGGCTTTCTCAGGTGAGATGTTCGGTGGAGGGACCCTGTACTGTTCCTGCTCGTCCTCATCGTAAAGCTTTGAGGGTTTCCTCTTGCCTCTGTAAGCCCTGAGGTCGTACAGGCTTCCTGACCTCACCACCTCCAGCTTGGACTCCCTGTCTGGGGAYGGGGTCCAGACATCTTTTCCACCATCCAGTAAACATGAGGGTGACTTCGACCTTGTTTTCCAGCCATAGCTGTTTTCCACCCTCTGGCTGCTGTGTTGAGCGGAGCCAAACACGTCATCATCACTGTTGGCCCTCTGCTCTGCAAACGAGCCGGCTTGGTGAGCATCGTTATAGTCATGCTTGTGCGAGGTCTGCGGGAGCTGGAAGACCAGGTGCCTCGTGACTCTGTCCATCTCCTGGGAAGGGTCAGCACTCAACCCTCTGCCAACCTCGCCCTGGACCGGGCACGCTGCTCAGCTTCGAGGTCGCCCTCGGGCTCCTGGCTCACCTGAGGACAAGGGGCAGGACCTGGMTGGCCCTGCAAGCAGGAGGGGAGAGCGGCCGTTAAGAGCAGCAGAAGGAGCAGAGGGCGGGGGTGTGCAGCTCCCTCTCCCAGCCTCGTCCTGTCCTCTCCCGGGTGGCGACCGAGAGATACCTGCGCCCAGGGGACAGACACCGCTAACACAAACCAGCCATGTCCCAGCAGTCATTTGTTCCATTTACCCAGAAACGCCTGGTCTTGGACAGAAGCAGCCAGAGCATGAAGCACTGTTCCCAACAGGAACTGCCCCGAAGCCGATGTCCCCCTCCCCGGCTGCGTCCTGAGCCGAGCCGCGGCCGCGAGCAAGCAAAGCCAAAGCTGCCGCAGGCAGCCAGCGTCGCTGCACCACCAAGAGGGCAGCGGTGCTGYGAGACCTTGGCCGCAGGGCTTTGGGTGACACCACGTCCAGCTCGGCTGCGCCAGCCTCCGCCACCACCCGGGCAGCTCTTGCCCGCTCCAGCATGGCCGCCCTCGTGCCTTACTGCACACACCGGGCAGGCAGGGACCGCCAGCCACGGGCGGCACCGAAAGCATCAGCTCACAGCAGGGAGAGGCTGGGTGCCAGGTCCACCTCTGCCTGGAATTTCTCCTTGCGCGTTTGCGGGAAGGAGGCTCCAGATAGCCGAGCTATTGAAACAGAGGGGATCATAAAAATGGTTTCATGGCTCATAAAAAGGAGGGGACTTTAACCCCCGTATCATGTAAAGCAGGAGTAAACTGCCCCGACCTTGCTGTCGATCCTCCTGCGCTAACTGGGCCGGAGCTGGATGGGACAGCGGGTGCCGGGGCAGGGAGGGGCGGCGCAGGTGGGTCCCCGCGAGACAGCGGCTCTCGCCGCGTTGCAAACGCCATCCCCGGCCCGGCCCCTGTGCCAGCAAGACACGCGTACACCCCGGGCGAGCCGCACATCCTCTCCCTCTGTTTGCCGAGGCGTAGCCACAGCCCTGCCATCACTGCTCCTAGCTGGGCTCGTGTGAGCCTGAGCGGGTCAGCGGTGCGTCAGCGCCAGGCACCGCTCCCCAGGTGCTCGCAGCCTCCTGTGAGCACATGGGGAAGTCGGGAGCAAGGCTACGGTGATGACAGGGGCAGCCCAGAGCCTGGGTGCTGTGGTACTGACGAGCACGGCTCGGGGTGAGGCTCCCCTGGATGGAGCAGGCGGCCGCGCGTCCCTGCATCCAGAGCAGCCCGGCTCATCCCCAGGATGGATGCACTGTGCCCTGAACGTGCCTCCTTCCCTGCAGCAGCACTGGTGACAGAGCTCCCTCTGCTCACCTCCCAGCCTGCCTGGGCTGCACCCTTCCTCCGTGGGGCAAACAGGGCTGGCCCTGCAGCTGAGGGGCCATTTAAGCCTTTCCTGGGGTGGAAGCACCTGGGTCTCATCAGGGGCAGCTTGGGCATCCCAGGCCGGCCCCAGGCCGATGCCCCGGCACTGTGGTGCTGCTGCCCAGCCCCGTGCCCAGCCCGGGTGGTTCAACCTCACTGCCTGCAGCAGGAACGGGGCTGGGATCTGCGGGGAACTGCTGTTCCCGATGCTCTGTGCCCAGCTGAATTCCCCTAACCTCTTCATGTTCCTACCTGTAATTCACTATTGCTCTTTTATAGCCCCTGATGACCTGGATAGTGAAAACTATCTGCCCACCTCTTACCATGTTTGGAGGGGTCAGAGGTCCCTGCTGGGAGGGGACTCCTCACCGGGGAGCRCTGGCGGCCGGTGCAGGAGGGGAGCGGGGCTGTTACCGGGGCTCCGGGCTGGCACCACGCTGAGCGGCACAGCCCCTCCCACAGCAGCACCCAAAACCATCCAACTGTCTCAGCTTGGCCCCAGCTGCCCGGCACTGCAGGAACGTGCGGGCATGGGGGTCCTGGGCTCGTCCCTGCCGTGCTGGGCTGCCTCCAGCCCAGCCAAGCGCCACGGGSAGATGCTGGGCAGAGCAGACGGCATTGCAGCACCCGCCAGCCTGGCCTGGGTCCCCCACCATAAAGAGACATCTAGGGAGTTTTCTAGGGTCCCCCCACCCCGGGGGTCCTGCAGTGGGCTGCGGACTTGCAGTGTGCCCACCCCCCTGGTGCAAACGGCCACGTGCGCGCCCAAGCCTGCCGACATGAGAGACGTGCATGAGCGTGCCGGCGTGCTGCCGGCAGCCCCTCCGCCTGCCCACCGCAGATAGAGCCAGCGTGCGCACACAACCCCTCGCTGCCGCTGGACCCTGCGCAGGGACCGGTCCCTCCGAGGCCSGGGGGCAACAGCCGCTCCAAGCACCCCAGCGTTGCCCTCGCCCCCACCCCGAATGTGCTGCACTTACTGTCTGGGGGAGCCGTCAGGGCGGGGGTCCCCATGCCCCAGGGAGGCCGTGCGGGGCACCCAGCTGAGCCGCATCTGCCAGGGAGTGGCTGGGGTGGGTGGCGGTGGGGTGCAGGGGCCGGTGGGGCTGGCGCAGCTGCGGGGCCCTGATAAGCTCAGCCCGAGCCCATGGGGAATTCCAAGAACCGCGCTGGGCTCAGCGCTGGCCGCGGTTCAATGACCTGTTCCCAACCCCCCCACGCCACCATCACCCCTGCTGCAGCGGGCTCCCACGCCTGGAGGGATGACCTTGGCCCCCAGCCTGCAGCACACGCCAACACTCCAACGTGCTGATGCACCAATGGGCCAATGTGCTAATACACCAATGTGCCGATGCACCAGCGCACCAACGCGCCAACATGCCAGTGCATCGATGCACCAATGCACCAATGCAGCAGTGCAGCGGTGCAGCAGTGCACCGACACACCTTTGTGCAGGCACACTCTGCCTCTCCACAGACACRACTACAGCACTGAGGAGGTCTGAAACTCTGAAGAGAGCCGGGGTGTCTGGCTATTCCCCGACCCTGCGCCCTGGGGCAGCCTGTCCCCCACTCAGTTCTCCCCACGGAGGAGCACAAACATGGGCTCTGCCATCCCTGGGAAGAGCTTGAGATGCTCCTGGGGACAGGCAGCGCCGGGGCAGGGAGGCAGCGCGGGGGTGCACAGCCAGTCTGCCACCAGCGTCCCTCAGCCCTGTGAGTCCACCCGGGCAGCCCAGGGCAGGGCAGGGCCCCCAGCCCCACGGCCCCGGGGGACACGGTGGTGCCTGCTGGGGGGCGTGCAGAGGAGCCTGAGTGAACGCGCTGAGGGCAGGCACGCCGGCAGCCCGCACTCTCCTGTTTACACCGCAGAGCCTCTCCTGGCCCGGCCGCCTGATAACCCCGTGTTTGCACAGGCAGGGCTGGGGCGGGTGCCCTCACTGCCGTGGCAGCCCTGGCTCTGCTGGCCCCACCATGCCGGCAGCCATGGGCGCCTGCCCAGCGCTGCCCTCCCCGGCCCCCTGCTCCCTGCCAGCCCCTTGAAGCAGGGCAGCTCCCTCCTTCCCTGGGGATTGAAAGCAGCTCCCTCCCAGCGGGGACAAGACCCTGCACCTGGTCGGGAAACCTCGGGCACCCTGTACCCACCAGGCCAAGGGCAGGACCACGACACAGCGGCCGTGATGCCCTCAGTGCCTGTGGCCATGGCTGCTGGACCCCAGCAGAGCGGGCTGCATCGCCAGCACGCAGCACCCAGCACCCGGAGCCAGCCTCCCTCCTGGCACAGGGTGTCGCAGCCGAGTGGGCAATGCTGCGCCGGGATGCTCAGTTCTTCGCTGCGCCTGCGTCTGGGGCAGGAGGTCCCTGTCCTCATCCTCTCTGCCCCACCACAACAGCTCTGCTCCCCGCTGGAGCCTGCTCCTGCCGGAAAGCCCCTCCTGGCTCCGCTGCTGCCTGCAATGGCCTTAGCAGGGCAATGGGGTCAGACCCTGCTCACCCTGGCTGCCTCTGCCTGGCTGCAGGGTGCCCGGGAGGTCCTACTTACCCCCTGCCCAGCCCCTTGGTGCCCCCGGCCCCGCTCTCTGGGCTGCTGGCTCTGGCACTGGCTGGCCCGGGGATGGCGGCTTCAGTGCGGCTGCCAGGCGGCTCTGCGTTTCCGGGCAGGAGAGCGGAGCCTGTTTTACCGTGGGGTTGAGACAAAGTCCACAGGTGATGGCTGGGGAGCCGGGGAGTGCACCATGCCCGCGGCAGGGTGTGTGCGTGGCTCGCTGGGCTGGCACTGGGCAAAGCTGGGGCCCCACCACCCTGGGAATGAGCCCTGGCATCCCAGTCCCAGGCAGAAGCGGGACCCACACCAGCCTGGGGGTGGGCAGAGACCCATGGCCACGCGGTGACGGGACCTGGGGGGCTCTGACCCCAGCGCTGCCCCTTGGGACAAGCAGGAAACCAGGCTGCCACGTCCCCTTCACGTGGGCATGCCCGCCAGCATCATGCCTGCATCCCTTTCCTCCCAGCATCCCAGTTCCCACCCACCTCTTCCTACCCGCTCCTCTGTTGTGGCCACGTGTCCATCACCCCAGCGCCAGCGCTGGCAATGCGGTGGTGCCAGGAAGGCATCCCAACCACGCTGCCCTTACCTGTGCCCTGGGCTCCAGGGTGGCACAGAGGGTCTGCCATGGCAGGGTGCACCTGAACATCTCCCTTGCCTGGTGTCACTGTCAGTCTGGGGACAGCATCAGGGGCTGGAGACACGCAGGGGTGTGAAAGCGCAGTGCCCCTGCCCCTTCCTGGCTGGCCGTCACCATGGCCAGGCCCCACTAGCCGCAGGAGGGAGGAACCAAGGGGATTTATTCTGCTGGGAGAGACCTGTCCGGGCTGGATCCCAGCCAGCCGGGCAGCTCCTGCCACTGCGCCATGCCAGTTGGCTCCGGTGCTGCCGGAGGGGAATGGAGCGCTCCGTGCTGGCAGCGGCAGGTGAGTGTGGGCAGTGTGGGGAGGCGGTGGGGATCCCCCATGTGCTGCCTGCCATGCCGTTGGGCTGGCATCGGCTTTGCTGGGGCCCGCAGGCAACAGGTGGGTGATGGCACCAAGGCCTGAGCACCGGGCACAAGCCAGCCGGGATGAAGGGGCAGCAGGGCACTGCCAGGGCAGCACGGGAAAGCTGCCGAGCAGAGGAAGGGCTCTGTCACCCCCAGCGACAGCACAAAGGTTGGACRGGGCTCTGAGCAACCTGATTTAGTTGAAGATATCCCTGCCCATGGCAGGAGGGTTGGACTAGATAACCTTTAAAGGTCCCTTCCAACCCAAACCATTCTATGATTCTATGATTCTAAATGCCCCTGCACATGGCTCTTGCACCCGTGAAACAGCTGGAGGGGTGAGGCTGTGGGAAGCCTCTGGGCAGGGACGAGAGGAGCCACAGCCCAGGCAGTGAAGGGGCAGCAGGGCCCATCCCCATCATCCCCATCCCCAGCATCCCCATCCCCATTCTCCTCATCCTCATCATCCCCATCCCCATCATCCCCACCTCCAGCATCCCCATCCCCAGGATCCCCATCCCCATCCCAGCCCCTTCCCACCCATCTGTGCCCAGTGCCCGAGTGCGGGTGCCAGGCACTGGGGTGCCGTCCCCGGTCCCCATGCAGAGGGCGGAGGCACCAGGCTGGTTGTTCACACAGTTTATTTGCTCGGTTCGGGTGTCTTACAAACAACGGGGAGGGCTGGGGAGGGGGAAAACTTCAAACGGCTTCGGCACAAGTGAAAAGCACGGGAGCGCGGGAAGTGCACTTCAGCGGAGCCAGGCGGGGGGCGGCGGGGGCTGGCCGGGACAGGGCTGGGGCGTGCGGCCGGGGTCCTCCGCCTGCTGCTGCTCAGCCCCTGCCAGCCCCGGCCCCGCAGGGGCCTGATCCTGCTCCCTGCCGCCACGGGGGCCAGATGGGGCCGGGGGCCGGTGCTGGGTCCGAAGCCAACCGAGGGGCAGGGGGTGCCGAGGGTGGGAGGGGGCCCTGGCTTGGGGTCGGGGGGGATTGCGGGACCCAGGGTGGGATGGGGCGAGTGGTGCTGGCCCCCAGCAAGGGGGTGGCGGGAGGCAACGTGCATCCCCGCTGGGGACCTAGCCCTAACCCAGCCCGCCAGGATTGATGGGGCAGGTGCCCCGCAGCACCCAGCCCCAGCACCCCGCTCTGTGGCACTGCAGCGATGGGGCTCCAGCGATGCCTGTCTGCGGGAGAGGCGGGAGAGGCTCCCCCTTCTCCCCCCGTGGGTGCCAGCCCCGACCCCCTTCCCCAGCTCTGCCTCTCCCAGAGGCTTTCGGTGCCCGGCTGGGGCTCAGGGCTGGGCTCCCCACAGGAGGACTGGCACGGCAGCACYGCGAGCCTCCCACAGCCCCCAACAGCCCCCGACCTAGGCCCCTGCCCCCCTCCCCTATCCCTGCAGACTTGGGGGGAAAACTGCAGCCTGGGTGGTAACTGGGGGGCAACTGGGATGTCATGGGGGGGTCACTGCTCACTCGAGGGGGCTGGGGGGGAGGAAAGGTCTTGGGGGGGCTGAGCCCCATCCTTGGCTGCTCTGCCACCTGCATCCCGGTGGGCTGGGCAGCGTGAGGGCTGCTCTGCGCGTGCGTCGCTGGGGGCTCGGAGAATCCCTGGCAACTCGCCCGGCCACACTTGGCAGCAGGGACCCACTTGGACCAGGACCCCTGTGCCATGCTGGCTGGCAGCTGGCCCACGCACCCGGCCGGCTGCACCCTGCCCAAAGCTCCTGTGCCTCTGGGGTGCGGGGACTGGGTGCTGCCAGCCCGGCTGCACAGCCACAGCCAGCTCAGGGGCAGCTGAGATGGGGCACCAGGTGCCGAAAGCAACCCCAGCCTGGGGCCAGCACACGGGGCTCCAAGCCCCGGAGTGTTTGGGACAGTGCTGGCAGGAGATGGGACCCGCCGGCGGCAGCCCCTGTGCCAGGGCAGGGCAGGACTGTGCCCCCGACCGCTGGACCCGCAAGGTGGTGAGGGGGGCGCTCAGCAGGAGCCACGTGCCCAACGCCTGCGAGATGTGTCAGCTGCTGTGGCAGAAGCGCCCATGGTTTGGGCAGGGCTCAGCACCCAAGGGTGCTGCCGTGGGGCCCCCCGCCCTCCCCTCCTGCCCCAGCAGGTCTCAGTGGGGAGGAAACGCTGGTGCTGGTGGTGAAATCCCCGCTGAAGGGCTGGGGTGTGGGGTGGGGGGAGCAGGGAAGGCTGCTCGCAGTCCCGGCACGGGCACAGCATCCCGGGGACGACCTCCGTGGGACACCCCAGCAGCTCCCAGTCCCGGTGCCTGGGGTGAATGGGCTGCCCTGCTCGCCTGGGGGAGCTGATGCTGCAGCCTGGGGCCCCAGAAAGCAGCTCTGCAAAGCTGCTGCCGCTGGGCAGCAGATGCAGGAGGGGGACGCGGTGCTGGGCCACCCTCCCGCTGCTGCGAGGAGGCACGGGAGCTCCCGCCCCATCCCCGTCCCCATGGGGCTTGGCCCCCCCAGCTCCCCTTCCCTTACTGCCATTGCCACCCACATTGCCCCAGGAGGCCATGGGCACCCGGCCATGGCACCGCTCAGCCCCCTCGGCTGGTAGAGCCCAGCAATGCTGGCGTGGCAGCCGAGATGGAGGAACGGCCCCGCGGGAGCCTGCGGAAGCCTGTGGCATCGGTACCTGGATGGTGGCAGCCATCACTGCAAGCGCCAGGGTGAGGAGCTCCTGCACGGGGAGCCGAGCCCAGGGGAGCAGAGCAGGCCTCCCGCCTGCAGCCCTGGAGACAGGCTGGGGCGAACCCTGCGGGAGCCACGCGTGACACATGGCCCCCTGCAAGCTCCTGGCATGATGGATGCTGCCCTCGACGCCCTTCCCTTGACTGGACACACTCCGTCCCGGAGGGGCTCCCAGCTCGGGGGCATGGGGACAAGGACACGGGATGGAGCGGGGACATCCGTGGGCAGCCGGAGGGGATGGCCCAAGGCCTTTCCCCGCAGGAGAAGCGGATGATGGAGGCGTGGAGAGAGGGGCTGGCGTGGGGCTGGCTCCGTGCCCTCCGTGGGCTGAGCCAAGCATGGGTCCCGCTGGCTGCCGGCTCCCCGGGAGTCATCTACAGACGCGGCGGCATCCTCCGATCCCCCAGCCCGGCCGACTCCATCCTCTGATGGCGGGTGGGAAGTTGCCGGTGAGAGGAAGGAAAGGCTCTGGCGTCGGTGTTGGGGAGGCACCGGCGTGGGGTGAGGCCGGGCCATGGGTGGGGGCGGGCGCACCATGGGGCGAGGGGGTCTCTAATAAATATCACAGGCAGCGCTGGTGGGGTGCAGCACGGGGTGGGCGTTGGGCAGACAGGGCGAGCGGTGCCGCAGCCGCGGTTCACTGCTGCCTGCTGCGGCTTCGCAGGCGCGGTGTTGGATCTCCCCGGCTCTACAGAAAGAGGGTCCGTGTCCGGTGGGGGAGGGAGCCCGGCGTGCCGGGGCGGCAGGCCTGGCTAGCGGGGGCCGGGGCGGAGGGGGCTCGGTGGGGGCAGCCTGCTCTGGCGGCGGTGCAGGGCCGGCGGGGCTCACATCACCGTGCAGCACTTGCAGCGCTGCTTCTTCACGTCCGTCTCCTGCTCGGCCTCCTTGGCATCTGTGGCGTTGGCGCCCGGCTTCTGCCCGCCCGGGCCCTCCTCACCCAGCGGCTGGGCGGCCGCCGGCTCCAGCGCGGTACCGTTGGGCGGCGCGTGGTCCTTGTGCGCCGGCTCTGGCTTGCTCTCGGCGTCCTCGATCACCACCAGCTCAGCCTTGATGGTGCCCTCCAGCCCCAGCACCTTCTTGGTCTCGTCCTCGTCCTCCACGTTCTGGTAGCCCATGAAGATCATGGTGACGGGCTGCTCCCGGCTCGGCTCTGTTCCCTTGCCTGGTGGCAGCACTGCAGTGCTTTCCCGTGGCTTGGCCTGCAGCCCCGTGATCTCCCTCCGCGGCGTCGGCTTCTGGCTGGCCGGGGCACTGCCAGCCTCCTCGCCGGCCTTGGCCGGGGCCTCCCGCCTGGCGGCTTTGCTCAGAGTGGCCTCGTCCGCCTTGTGCAGGAGCTCGTCGACCTCGGAGGAGCTGAGGGGGTGGGCCCCATTCTGCAGGGCCCCGTCCTCGGCGCTCACCGCATGCACCACTGCGGGGACAAGAGGAGGGAGGGTGAGGGGGGCTCGGGCCGGGGGGCACAAGTCGACCTGGAAAAGCTCCTGCTGGCGTGACCCGCTTGGACCTGGCTCCCGTGCGGCCGGGGAGCGGCACCATCCCCTCCCCAAAGGCCCTGGCACCGAGGCCGGAACCCCCCGGCAGCACCCTGACCCCCTCCTCGGCCGGAGCTGCTGCCGGACCCCCCCCAGCATCGCCTGGCCCCTGCCCGACAGCAGACGGGGAGGCAGAAACAAAAGCACAATGCGAGAAGCCGTTCCCGGCCCTTGGCACCTCTGAAGCCTCAGACCCAGCGAGCCCCACGGGAGCCGTGGCTGTCTGCCAGGTCGCCGACAGCCTGCCAAGCTGGCCATGCTCGCCGCGGCGGGATGGCGTCCGGCTGGCGTCTGGCTCGGCTGGGGCCAACACGATGCTCTGTGGCAGATCGCTGCCGCCACCTGTAAGACCCCAGCGAGCGCTCGGCAGGTGCTGCCCCACCACGTCCCACCATGTCCTGCCGCATCCCGCCGTGTCCCGCTGCCTGTGGCACCTGGTGGCCCCATGCCCAGGAGGGGACAGGGCTCTTCCGCTGCTGGCGTGCTTTGCATGGCTGCTTGCAGAGCTGGAGGCAGCAGACATGCGTCACGGTGAGAGCAGCCTCTGGCTCATCGCATTTTCCACTTGACCTGGGGCATCATGCGATGATCAGTGCAACAGCCTCAACAGCCAGTCGATGGAGTGATGGACAACAACCAGCCCAGGCAGGGCCGGCTCGGCTGGGACCAATGCACGGCTGCCCCGGGCCGATCGCTGCTGAGGCGGCTCCTCGGCCCGTCCTTGGAGCTGGGGGTCCTGGAGCAGCAGGGGGGCTGAGCCAGGCAGCTAGTGGAGGTGAAGGCCAGTGTGGCCCGGCATGGCAATGGCCACAGGGAGGGTGTTGAACAGGACCAGCTGCCAGTGCAGTGCGGTTTCCTTGGAGAGGCTGTCGGTCCACTCGGCCACCACAGTCCCCAGTAACGCGCCCCAGCTCTATGGCTGGTCCTTGCCACCGACACAGCCATCCCTCAGGTGTCAGCAGGCCCTTTGAAGCAGGTTCCCGGAGGTTCCCAAAAGCAGGGGCTGCAGGCAGGAACCGGTCCCTATTGCTGCACCTCCTCTGTGCCCGGTGGCCATGCTCCCCTCTGCCAGCCTGGGCACGTCGGGCCAACGCGGGGCCAGTGCCACGTTCCCCACCTGCGGGACGGGCTCCCGAGTCTTGGACACAGCAGATCCTCTTCTCCACTCTCCAGCGGTACAGGGTCACGATGTGCAAACAAGGGCTGGCCCGTCGGGACCGTCTACACCATGCCGCCGGGACAGATCCCACGTCGGGCTGGCCAGGGTGCAGGATTGGGGCTGGCGAGGGATTGCCCTGAGCTGTCTCCCCTACAGAGCTGCCGAGGGTGGCCGGGAGCGGCCCCAGCCCTTCCTGGCCCCAGCGCCCGCTGGGATGCTCGGGCGGCCGCTCCCTCATCCCCTGCCCTTTGCTCCTGACGCCTCCGAGCAGTGCGGGACGGGCCGTACCTTTCAGCTCATCCTCGTACACTTTGACCCCCTGCAGACAGTGGTTCTGGGGGAGTAGGGTGGTGCTGGACAGGACCTTGGTCTCCCCAGTCACTCTGTCCTTCTCCACCGTGATCTCCACCGAGTACATGGCTGGGACACAAAGAGGACAGCACGCGTTATGGCGGCCCTGGCCCTCCCTAGCCCCTGCTCAGCGGCCGGCAGCGGGCAGGCACATGGCGGCAGCAGTGCGGTGTGGTGCAGTGCCGTGTGGTGCGGCGCTCAGCGGCGTTAGCAAGGCAGCAGGCGGCAGCGAGGAGGAGTGAACAGCAGAGGTGGGTGCGACATCCCGGGCACAGCCCTCCTACCAGGACCCGTGGGGCCGTCGCCGTCCTGGCGCTGCCGGCATCACCTTACCTCCACAGCTTCTGCGTTCCCCAGTCTGGGGTCCAGCCGGGCCCTGGAGGCACCGTGGCAGGTGGTGCCRCATCCGGCCAGCCGGCCGGTGAGCAGTGCTGGTGCGGGGGCCTGGGCTGGGAGCCAGGCTCATGCTTGCGGGAGGTGGTGTCCCCCGCTGAGGGTGCCGGCGCTGGGGCAGCCCCTCTGCCCCTGTGGGACGAGCGATCCTCGGCATCTCTCCTTCGGCTCCTGGCCAGTCCCTGCCGGCACCGGGGTCGCCTCGGCCTGGTGGCGTTTTGCTCCGAGGACCCCAAGACAGGCTCTGCCCAGCACCGGTGCCGCAGCCCGGTCTGAGCCATCCCCCCAAACCAGAGCAAACCCCTCCAGCAGTGGAGCCGGCCGCAGCCCCCCCAGCACGGGCAGCTCGGCCCCGCGCACCCCTGCAAGCTCCCTGCCRGCAGCCAGCCACGGGGCCGTGAGCGCTGGCGCAGGGTCAGCCATGCCGGCAGCTGACGCTCCGCTCCCTCTCCCGCACTCTGAGAAGCCACAAACAGTGCAGGAGGCGAAGGATGAAACCGGAGCAGAGACATGGAAAGGGGCGTGAGGAGGGGCCCTGAACCATGAACCAGCCGCAGGGTGGAAGCGAAAACAAACCCTCTGATTGCAAATAACTCATGTTCTCTGCCTTGGGCTTGGAAAGCCATCGAGCGGTGGGGAGCATCGGTGGCAGGGCTGCGGGGCGGGCAGCAAGCCGAGGGGCGGCACGGGAGGGGAGGGGAGAAGCAACTGGGAAGGAGCGCTCCTCCCAGGGAAGCGGGCACCTACCTGCCTTCATCATGTCAGTGCCTTCCACTGCCTTCATGGGGCTGCTGGAGACCTTCTTCTCAGCTGGAGACAGAGAGGAGAGGTGACCGCCTGAGCCAAAACGATCACCTGGTCGTCCATGCGCCGGCGGGACGGGCCCCGGGCAGGGCGGCGTGTCCTCCCGCGGCTGGCGCCTGGGACGGGCTCCCCCACCACATGGCACCACTGCCCGGGAGGGGACAGGAACAGGGGACGTGGGGACGGGGCTGCCCCAGCTCCCCCCACCCATCTGGCCCCAGTGCCGGGGCAGCACGAGGGGGCAGCGGGCGCTGCCTCCAGAGAGCAGGAACTGCGGCCAAGATCACCTACCCTTGACTGTGCCCAGGGGACTCTGCAAAACAGAAGGGAGAAGTTAGGAGCCGCTGGGAGATGCCGCGCACCCGTTGCCTGCACACCCACCGCCCACGCACCCATCCCCATTGGGGCAAGGGACCCCCGGCCCGGCCCCGCTGGCACAGGATCGGCAGGGCAGGGGCTCCAAGGGTGACAGGGACACATGGGGTGGCCAATCCGCCCAGCTCGGCTGGGACCGGGCCCACTGCAGCCGCGCCAGCGCCCCGGTGCATCCCCGCAGCTGGTCGGCAGTGGCTCCCCACGCTTGGCCCCTCCACCAGTGCAACCTGACCGCCACTGTGCTGTCACCCCAGCAGCTCCCTGCTCCGTGCCGGCAGCAAGAACCAGCTCCGGTCTGGCAGGGGCCGAGCAAGCGCCGACACCCCAGGCGCCCCCTCTCCCCCTTCACCCCTCCCGCAGCAGGCAGCCCTGCCCACGGAGAGCGGCCGTGCCCACCTTCTGTGTGCTGGGGACAGCCTCTGCCTTCTCCTCCTTGGCCAGCGCTGCCACCTCTGCCAGGTTCTCCTTGGTGGAAGCCGCCGAGCTACTGTTCTCCAGCGTCTCCAGCTCCTTCTCCAGCCTGCGGGGAGAGTCGGGGCTGAGAGGCTGTGGGGAGCCGCAGTGCAGGCAGCCGCGGTGCAGGCAGCCACAGCAGACCTGAGAACGTGGGCCAGCGACATGGCGCAGGGGAGAGGGAAGGCACAAATCAGCCCCTGGGCTTGCGAGGCACAGGGACAGACAGACCGACCTCCAGCACGGCTGTTGCTGTCTCTTTGCAGGGGAAAAGCGTGTGTTTGCTGGAACAAACCCAGTGGCTTCACCCAGCGGGTGCTGCCATCACCCTTAACCTGGGCGCCCGTTGGCCGCGCACTTCCACCCATCTCCATAGGGCGAGCGATGCTAAGGACGACAGTCATGGCCCTGCAGCTGCCGGGGCGGCCGCTCAGCCGATGGGCTCAGCCCAAGCGGATGGAAGAAACCCCCCGCAGGCACCGGGCAGTGGGACTGACCCCACGGGGCGACCCCCCAGCTCTCGCTGTCCCCGCACAGTGACTGAACCAAGCCCACCATGCACTTGCCAGTGCCCTCGCTCAGTGGCATGGAGAAATGCCACTCCATCACCGTTCTGCTCCCACACGCATCGCCCGAAGCCTGTTTGAGCTTCCCATGAGGGCAACTGCCCGTTCCCAGCCACTGAGCCCGGCCAAGAGCTGTGCCAGTAGCAGGGCCCCACTGGGACGCGAGGGAGCTCAGGGGAGTCCCCACGGATTCACGTCCGTGTAAATTGGGCCCCCTCTGTCAGCGCGGTGCCAGCACCCCCCGGCAGAGCCCCCGCCTTAACTCCCATCTCCCTGCAAGGCGCCGGACGAGGAATGCACCGCGCCATTAGACGGACACAAAGGCCCCTTCGTGGCTGACCCCTCTCTGCACCGATGCTCGGTAATTAATGGCACAGCCGTGACTGATTGCATTCTTGCAGGGCAGCCGGGCTGCTGGGACACCTCTGTGCCGGGGCTCCCAGCCCCCCGCCCCCGCCTTCGGCAGCCCAGGCACGAGGGAGCTGGGCAGGGGCTGAGGCTTCTCCCCCCCAACCTCCCACCCTGCCCCTTCCCCAGGGGCTGAGCTACCGCAATGGGGACGGACGTCTGTGGGGAACCAGCACCCGGTTTCCCTGCCTCTGTGATCACGGGTGCTGGGCACCAAGCAGCCACCCCAGGGGACCCCAGCCCCCAGCCCCCCAGCTCCCTCTGACGCCCTACACAGCTCCAGCCATGGAGGCCAGTGTGGGGACAGCCCCAGGCAGGAGCACAGCTGGGGGTGTCCGTGCTCAGAGGTGCCGTGGGGCTGGGCGGGCTCCAGGACCGGCTGCAGCCCCCAGACAAATGCCAGCAAGAACCCAGCCGGATGGTTCACAGCAACAGTGGCTGAGCCCTGGCAGCGCTACAGAGGCACGTCCGCTCCCGGCAGCTCTGAGCTCCAGAGCGGATGCTCTCCTCCGAGCACGGCCGCGGCGGCGCGGCAGCACGGCGGCGTGCCTCATGCCTCGTGCTTCATGCCCAGCACGTGGGACTGAGCTGCATCTCAGCCTCCATCTGCCCAGGGGGAGAGAAGGTCGGGGGGTCTCTGGAGGGACTCGGGCGCCCTCCGAGCACACCCCGACACCCCGGCCCCTTGCCATCCCCGTTACCTCTGGATGGTTTCCTCCAGCTCCATGGTCTTCACCTCATCTTCCTGCATCTGCTTCTTCATGGCCTCGTCCTCCTCGGAGGCTGAGGCAGGGGCACCCTCCAGCAGCCATCTCTCCCGCAGAGCCTTGGACTGGGGAGCAGAAGGGGGTCACGGTCCTGCTGCCCCCACAGCCAGGGGGTCCCCGGCGTGTCCCCAGTGCAGAGGCAGCCCGGGGGTCCCAGGGGATCCTCACCTTGAGATGCTGCAGCTGCCGCCTGTCGTCCTCGAGCTGCCGCCTTTTGTTCTCGATCTCTGTCTGACGTTTCCGCTTCTCCTGGAGGGGCGAGAGCGGCAGAGCTGGGGTCGGCGTGGGGAGGGGGTCGGTGCCAGGCACCACCGTGGCGGGGGCACCTCCCTCCTGGCCAGGGCAGCATCCCCGGAGCGGGGAGGAGCAGGGAGCGGGGGGCGAGGGGCTCCCAGGGGGTCTGACATGGGGACACGAGCCGTGCCTGGGGCTGCGAGACTGGCCTTGGGGACAGCCCACTGGGAGCTCCCCAGCCCTGTGTCACGTCCCTGCCCTCACTGGGAGAAACTGAGGCACGGAAAGTGCAGAGAAATCAGGGCAGAGCCTGGAGTCTGTTCACTGTCTTAGAACGTCACCTTCCCCTCACCCGGCCCCGCTGGGTGAGCTGACCAGCCCGGGGGGAACCAGCCCCAACGGCCTCTCCTTGGCCCCCCCTCGCCGCACGTCCTGGGGCCGGTCCAAATCATTTCAGCAGAGTCAGTCCCAGCCCAGGAAGCGCCACCCGCTTTCTTTCTCCTCTGGCCCAGAACAATTTGCCCTTTGTGCAGTGGAGATCGGCCGGTAGCCGGGGCCGGGGACAGGACGGGGAAGCTGGCAGCCCGCGGCGGGCAGGGGAGCTGCTACGGGACAGCGACGGGGTTTAAAACCAACCCAGTGCCCTGCTCTGTGCCGGGGAGGGGCTGCCCAGTGCAGCCCCTGACTGCTCGCTAACTAATATAATTACTAGTGCTCATAGCAGGCAGGGCCAGATCCTGCACGATCCTCAGCCCTTCCCTGGGAAAGGACAAGGGGGGAATCATCACTCATTTCGCTCTCACTCGGGGCTCGTCAAGGCGTTGCTTCATTAATTAAAACTCCCAGCCGCCCGTTGCTTGCTCTGTCCCTCTTTCAGCAATGCAGAGCCAAGCCCTGCCAGATCCTGCACCCCAGCCGTGGCACGTCCCTGGGAAGAGCCGCCGCAGGGCAGGATGCCCTGGCACGGGCTCCCACAAGTCCTTGTTTGGCTGCTAGAGACCCCCTGCCCGGGGCTGGGTGCCCATGCGGGCTCTCTGGCTCCTGCCCCTGCCTGCAGCCTCGGAGCAGCTTTCCGGGCCGGAGGCAGGGGCTGGGAAAGCGGCCGCACAGCCCCTGCGCCAGCACAGCCACTGCGCCTGCACTCTCCTCTCCGCTGGTGTCTGCCCCACGTGCTGCAGGCGATGGCGCGGGAACGTGGGGACGCCAGCTCAAGGTCCAGCACGCTCGTTGTGTGCTTGCAGCGTGCAGGGGACTCACCGCGATGGCCTGCAGCCTCTCCTGCTGAAAGGTGGTGGCCTCCACAACCCTGCAAGAGAGCAGAGAGAAGCAGTGAAGAGCACAGGCGGCGGGTGAATGGGAACATTGTGCCACCAGCAAACCGGACACAGCGCACGGACAAAGGCTGAACTCTTCCCTTCCGCCGGCTGCTTTCTCCCCTTCCCCTTCCCCTCCAGAGCCAAGTACCCCTTGCCCGCACAGCTCCTCCAGGCGCCCCTTGACCCCTGCCCTGCCCGAATCCCCCAGGAGAGGCACCTCGGGGTGACCYGGCGTGGCCAGACCCGCTCCTCCCACGGCCGTGGCACAGATGGAAATGGTGACCACGGAGGGGCTGGAGTGGGACGGTTCTGGCCACCCCTGCGGTTCAACCTGGCTCACACTTTCCATTCCAAGTCCATTTCTTGGCTGCTGACACCTTTCCCGGACAGTGACCTTTCCAGGCTGCACACACAGGCACACGCACACACACGTGCACAGACACACGGACACGCACAGACACACACATTGCAACAGGCTCCGCTCCAGGTGGGGTTCATGCTCCTGGGCCCGGCACCCGCCTCCGCAACATGAACTGCTGCGGCCGTGCCCGGGGATGCTGCTGGTGGCAGCCACCTCACTGGCCCTGACGCAGCTCTCCCGGGTGCAGCTGGGCCCCGGGGTGCTGCAAGGAAGGGGTGCCTTGACTCCTTGCAGCCACGTGCCCACGCGCCTGCCTTCGTGTGTCCCAGCGGCACGAGTGCCCCGGACCACCCTGACTGGCAGCGCAGCCCTGTGGGGCCCGGCAAGAGCCCCCACGCCGCAAAGCATCAGGTGCAGGTTCAGCAGCTGGGAGCCGCAGAGCAGGGCTGAGGGCGTCTGCCCGGGACCCGGCTGTGACTGGGGATGCTCCAGCGCCACAGGGAGCCGGCTGGCTGCTTGCCAGATGATGCTAACGAAGTGCTTAGCTGTGACAGTAATTAGGGTGGGAGGCATGGAGGTGTCGTCAGGCGATGGATCATTGCCACTTATTTCCCAGAGCAAGGGACAGCAGAGCCTGTGAGGGGGCAGCTGCGCAGGCAGCCACTCTGGAGGAGTCACTGGTGTGGAAACACTGATCCGGGGTCCAGTCCCCGCAGCCGAGCCCTTCCTCCGGCTGCTCCCTCGCACCCGGGGCTGTCTGCGCTGCTGCCCTGGGCGAGCAGGAGGGAGGAAACCCCAGGTGGGGGGTCTGCACTCCCCAGCCCAGAGCGGGGTCCGGCTCCAGCCCCTGCCTGTGGCTGTTCCTGCAGCTGGTGGATGCTGGGGCCGAGGCAGCGGAGGGGAGAGCTCTTGGACTTAATTTATGCCAGTGGTTAAGTGCACATCCATTTTCGCAGCTCCCAGGAGCTCCTGCCCTGGCTGAGTGCGTGGAGCCGGGATGGCTGATGCGCGGGGGCTGGTGGGACACCCCTGCACCTGCCTCCACCCGGCTCTGTCCCTGCACGCCTGGCTGGGCCCGAGGGCTTTGAAAGCGCAATTAAAGCAAGAGGCAGACAGTCCCTTCCCAGCGGGCAGGAGGGAGGGAGAGGAGCGGCTGCAGGGCCACTGGCAGTCCCAGCCCACATGGGGTGGCTCGGGGCGAGGCGGGGACAGGGAGGGACAGGCAGCGCCGTGTCCCCAGCACAGTGGGAAAAGCCATTAGCAAGGAGCGAGTGCCAGAAGCCCGGTCCAACCCCGGCCTCACCAAAGATGGTTTTACACACAGGGCAGGCATGGGCTGCTGCGGCCCACGTGCGGTACCTGCCTGGGCTGGGCTCTGGCCACACGTGCCAGCACATGTGCCCTTGCACACGCATGTGTCCTCACACGAGTCCTCCACCAGAGGGGACAGCACATGCATGTGCAAGAGCTGGGCTTTGCAGCAGATCAAATGGGCTCTGCCAAAGCGAAAGGACCCCCTGCCTCTGCCGGGCACCTCGTCGAAGCCAGCGATTAACCGAAAGCTGCTGAGAGCCGCCCGTCCTCCCCTCACCCCACACCCCGGTATCCCGGCGACGCATGAAATCCAGGCCAGAAAAACAAACCGGGGAAGGTGTCGCTTTTGTAGCAGTTATTTTTGTGCTGTTTGTGGCGATGCTGTGACTGTTCTGCATGCGCAGGCGCACACCTACCGCTCGCAGCCTCCCATGTGTCACGCCTGGCAGCCCGCAGCTGCGCCCTGGACAGGAATTAAATAATTACAAACCCAAAGAGAGTCGGAGTGTCTGCGAGCCCCTTTGCCGTCCCCGCTCGCTCTGCTGCTGATCCCTGCCTGGCTGTGCGGGGTCTGAGAGCAGCAGCACCTGGCACGGGAACAACGGGGGGAGCAAGGGGCCGACCCCCCTCCCTCCCCGACTGTCCCAAACACCAGCTGCACCCTGCAAACCCCCCACACGGCGGGAGCTGTTCCCTTGCGGGGAGAGGAGCCAGGGACAGCGGGTTTCCCAAGGGAAACCTCCTCTGCTGACCCGCCGGGGCCGCGAGCGGGGTCTGCCCTTCCCCAGTCCCATGCCCAGGGTCTCACCTCACCCCTGGACACAGGAGAACTTTCTTTCTCAGGAAAGACAGACCGAAAGCAGTTGCACAACTCGGAGACGGAGTTGTGACAAGGACAGCGATGGGCCTGGCGGGCCCCCACGGGACACCCCCAGCACGCAGGTGTCAGAGCTCTGGGGACGCAGGGCCCTGACGTGGGGAGCAGCACCCACATCATGGCTGTTACACCCTGCCCTGGGCTCCAGCCCAAGGGGTGAAACGTCCCCTTCCCCGCCCAAACCAGCTCCAAACCAGCGAGGAACCCCCCGGGATTTGAGGCAGCTGGGACGGCTCTCTGCAGAGACAGATTGCGTGCAAAAGTTGAAGGGAGGAACTGGCTGCACCCCCCCGTGCCCTGCCCCGAGCCAGGGCTGCCCGAGCGGCCGCAGGGCCAGGCTGGCACCAGCCCCACAGTGCCAGGGCTGTCCTTCACCATGGGCACCTTCCTGCTCCGGGGCCAGGGGTCCCCCCTGAGTCCAGCTCTTGGCACCCCAAGCTCGGAAGGCTTTGGACCAGGGCCTGTTTCTCTCCTGGATCTTGCCCCATTCAATGGATCCAAACTTTTACAGCGTTCCTGAAATGTTCTGTTCTGCTTTTCCTCCCTCCTCCATCCTCTTTATTTTCCATTATTTGCTACAGTCTCTGCATTCCCGGGTTGAACGCCAGGAATCTTCCTGGCCCAGGGAAAGACGCAAAACAGGCTGGATGCCCCTCGCTGCACCCTCCCGGCCCTGGCCCGCCCCGCCCCAGCAGCCTGCGCACCCCAGCCCTGCTGTGGGGCCCGACCCGAGCTACCGCCCTGGGGGCACTCATCCATCGCCACCAGGCCCTGGCAAGAGGGGGGCAGAGTGGGGACAACCCTGGTGCCCCCAGGTCCCTGCCCACTGGGACAGGGCCACGAGGTGGAAGGATGGGTGGAGGGGTCCCATGCCCCCAGCCAGCCCCCGGGCACGCCCCGCCCTGTCCCTGGGGGTCCGCACGCTCGACAGGACCCTGCTGCTGGGGGCAGGAAAGCAGAGCCCCGGGGCCGGATCCGGGGCAGGGGGAGACCCCTGCCCCGGGCTGCCCCAGACCCTCCCCACACCGCGGCACAAACCAGAGCGGCCTCAGAGTGGCCGCTCCCCGCCCCCCCCGCCCTTCCTCCGCCGTTCACCGCGGGGGCGGGAGCCGGAGCCGCGGCGGTGCCGGCAGCCCCGGGCCGGGCCGGTGCCGATGGGGCCCCGCAGCCTCCGGCCCCGGTGACTGATGGCTCCGCCGCGCCGGGAGGCGGTTCCCTGGCAACGGCGCCATGGCAACGGCGCCATGGCAACGGGGCGAGCCGCCGGGAGGGGGGATGCGCAGCGCGGGCGGAGGGACCGAGGGGCCCCCCCGGCCCGGGCAGCCCCGGGGCTGGGGGCGCCGCTCCCCCCCCGCGGCCGCTCCCTGGGCCCTGCACCCCCGGCGGGCCAAGGCCAAGGCCACAGCATCACCAGAGCCTCCCCGGAGGTTTCGGCCACACCAGCACGAGCTCCTGGGTGCCAGGGAGGGGCGGAAAGGCAACCCTAGGGCCACCAAGCCCAGGGCCACCGACCCTCCCAGAAACCACGAGCCCAGGGAAGAAACCTAAAGTGAGCCCTTCCTCCCCCCTCATTTCACCCGGTCTCACAAGCTCCGGTTTACAGGCTCATGCTTTTCTGCCCGGTGTCCACTGCGCGTGTGTCCCAGCACTGCCGGTCCCAGGGCAGCTCCTCGAGCCGTTTCCACCGTGTGGCAGGGAGAGCCACGGGCCGTGGCAGAGGAGATGAGGTCGACGGGACCAGGGCCTCAGGCAGCACTGGGGGATGACGCCCCAGGAACTCCCACCTGCAAAGGCAGCAGTCCCTGGACCCACGGACAGATCCACACACACGTGTGAGCACGCACGCACCCCGTGCATGCACCAGCGCTCTCCCTTGGCTCTCCAGCTCTTTCCAGCCCTGCTGATGCTGCCGTTTCCTACCATCACAAGGGAAGCCTGTGACCTTTTGTCTCCTCCCCGCCTGACATGAAACAATAATGTTTATTTGCCTTCCTCTGTTTTTTCCCATTAGCTCATCCAAATGTGCGAAGAGACGTTTCAAGCTGCTCCTCCACTCCCCTGACCTCTGCTCCCTTTCCACCCACTCAGCTCCGAGCCAGGGGGATGGCAGGGAGAGAGCCCTGCACAGGGGCACCACCGCCCAGACCCCCGTACCAACACTGGCCAGCCATGACCCCAGGGAGATGGGCCCTGGTGCGGGGCCCAGAGCCCGTGTAAACAGCAGCACCGGCGGCAATTGAGGGACTGGCACTGATTTACACCACCATTCCTGTGCCAAGAGCCGGGCCCCTTGGCTGGGCCTGGAGTGACGCTGCCATGGGGAGCGTGCCTGCGGAGAGTCTGCAAAGCCTCCGTCACGAAGCCATTAGCAGCAAGGCCGCTATCGAACGCCCTCGTTGGCAGCGGGCGTGGAGGGGAGGGGGCCACAGCAGCCCGGGGGCCCGCACTCATCGACTGCAAAGGCAAATAAATCAGCGGCCAACGACCCGGGCGAGGATGGCCAGAAAGCTGTGCTGCCGAGGAGCCGAGTGCCGGGGCGGCTGGGCACAGGGTCCGACCCGCCTGCTCAGGTCCTGGTGACACAGGGGCTGCTCCTGCCCTGCCGCACGGTGCTGGCTGCCTCCACCCCGCAGCTGGCTACATCGCCCCAGCGCTCAGTCCTGCTCCTTCCCTCTCCGTGAGCCATGCCTTCCCCATGCTCCCACTGCCTGCGCCGCCCCATCCAATGCTGCTGCCCTGGGAGGAGACAGGGACAGGGGAGAGATGGGGGGAGGCGGGAGGAGGAGATGGCAGCCCCAGGCTCCCGAAAATGCAGGATGCATTAGAGCAAGCAGAGCTGCCTGATTGATTCTTTGGGCTGAGACGTGGGCTGGGAGTGCCAGGAGAAAATGGATCCCATGAATATTTGATGAACGGAGGCTTGGGGAGGGAGTTTGATTGGAAAATTACAGATCTTTCAAACAATGGTTCAAGTGCCCTCCAAACACTTGGGTTTCCAGCTCCCTTCCAGTTAGAGGAGCAAGGCTCCACCAGGAAACTCCCCCACGATTTATGAATGAGAGTAGAGCCGGCCTCTCTCCACGCCTGGGAGCACCGACCGGCTGGGACAGGCAGCCCCAGCGCCCGGCCCAGGACACGGCGCCCGGCTCCCTGCCACCTCGGAGTGGCCCCCGCCACATCACTTGGTCCCTGGGTTCCCGTTCACACAAGGCAGCGCAGCTTTCCCACACCAATGCCATGAACACAAGCATACGTGAGGTTCCAAGGAGACGGCAGGAATGGGGCTCCTGCCCGGACTCCTGGCAGGGGCACCCCCGCGAGCCCCGGGCACCCGCGGGGAGCTCAGTCCTCGGCGCTGAGCCAAGGGGCTGGGCTCAGCCCACGTCCAGCCATGCTTCACCAGGAAACACCTGGCTGGGGCAGGATCCGCCCCGGCTCCTCTCTCTCTTCCCGGGCTGCTGCAGGGCTCATCCTCTCCCCCGAGGGCGGCTTCCGTCTGGGGCCCCGGGGGCTCGCTTCCCTCCGGATGGAGTAAAGACAGACTCGGGAAACTGGGCTCCTGCGCGCGTCTCTGCCTCCAGCCCCGAGCTCTGCGCCCCCACCCAACCCTGCCCCAGCGCACGTCGCCTCCCCAGCTTTCCCCCCGGCCCTTCCTTGCTGCCACCACCTCCACCACTGGCCATGGGCCCACGCCACAGCCCGGCTGAGCCCCGGCACAGCTCCCGGCACAGCACAGACCGTGTGAACCACCGACCCTGCATGGGGAAAGGGGCTGTTTCTCGCCAGGAAGCGGGAATGCCAACACCAGCAGCTTCTCAGGAAACCTGCTCCAATTCCTGCCCAGCCGCGCGGGTCCGGCCGAGAGGCCCCATCCCACGGCAGTGGCCAAACTCTGAATCCCAAGATCTGCCAGCCCCGAGCAGGGCCAGGGTGCCGTTGTGCAGCCATCTGTGGAGGAGCTTTAGGGCTTCCTCCAGGAGAGCTGGGAAGGGCGATGGTGCCGTCCCCTCGGCTGTGCACAGGGACAGGGATGGACCCGACTCCCCCAGGTTCCCTGCAGCCGGCTGGGAGGCAGCGACAGTCCAGCCTGGGGAGCATCAGCTGGGTTTTGCTTCTCCCTGGAGGCAGGCGGAGAGCAGGGTCCCGAGTCCCTTCCCAAAGGACTCCTAGGTTATTCCTCAAGCAGAAATCTCCCTCCTTCCCCCGGGGTGCAACTGTCAGCTTCAGATCAGGGATGAGCAGGGTCGGGAGGGCAGGACCAGGAGAGCCCCCGCTCTGAGGAGACCCCAGACCTGGAGGGGAGAGCAGCGACCCGCTGAGACAAACTACCGGAGCAGCCAGAATGTGGAGATGCAGTATCTCCAGCTGCTCAAGAGCATCAATGGCAGCAGGAGCAGAAGACAGATGAGCATCCCTGATGGGACCAGCACAGCCTTTACAAGAGCTGGAAGCTTTCAGCCAAATCTCCCTGGGCACCAGCAGCTTGTGGCAGCCAGGACCCTCCTCCAGCCGCTGCCAGTGCCAAGGCAAAGCAGGAACCAAAGCAAGGCCAGCAGCACGCTCCCCAGCGCCTGTTATCTGCCGCAGAGCCAGGCCGACGTCAGGAGAGCACCTCGCTGTGTCCCCACCTGCCCCGGGACTCTCCTAAACCTCCGGCCCCACGACCAGGCTCTGGATTTGAGGGAGCAGGACTGAGACCTGGGGCAGGGGTGCCAGAGCTGCAGGTCCCACCCAGGGGAGCACATTTGGGCATTTTAACCACCACCGACTTTTGCACGTTTATTCCAGCCCGAAAGATCAGGAGCCTCCTCCTGAAGAGCCTCAGCCGGCTGAGCGGCCGGAGGGGCTGCACCGGTGCTGCCCACGCAGAAGCCACGCGTGCCCCTGTTTTGCTTTTCAGCTGTGCCCCGTGCCCGCAGACAGGACTGCGGGCAAGACGCTGCTCCCACAGCTCGGTGGGGCGAGACCCCGCCCCGGGTCACTTGCAGGGTTTCACTCAAAAGGAAGAGCCATTGGCAGGTCCAGCATATGGAGCTGGCGGAAGGGAAGCCCCCGTGCCCCTCCACGGGCTCCTCGGCCCTCGCTGGGAGGGTCCATCCAGAGCCTCGGCTGCTGGAGGAGCTCGGGGGAGACCGGAGTGGGGTGAAAGGCAGCGTGCGGAGCCCAGGGGCAGGAGCCGCCATCCTGCCCAGTGCTGTCCYCCTCTTCAACCCCAGCCCTCGAGGCCTCTGCCCCAGAACACCCCGCACCCGGTCCCTGCAGCTCCTCCGCCCACTCCCCAGGGCACATCGTGCCCCTCAGTTCTGCGCCTTTTGGCAAATCATGCACACGTTTTCCTCCCCAAAGAGGCACTTTTCTGAAGGGACCAACGCACCGAGGAGCTGCCCAAAGCTGCGGACCTGCCTTGGCGAGCTCTCACGCCGCAAAGCCTCCGGCCCCTCCAGCAACAAGGAGAGCCGCTCTGCTTCCCCAGCCCCGCAGGCGCTGCGCCCCGGCCTCTGAAACATCCCCAGGCCCCCGCCGGTGCCTCCCGCGCTGCTCTCAGCCCTGAGCCAGCCAGAGCCCACCCCAACCTGTCCCTCGTCAGCGCACCACAGCTCCACGGGGGTCCCCAGGTGGGAGGCAGACGGCGGCGAGCGGGACCTGTCGAGCACCCTCGTTAGCAGGCAGCCAGTTAATCGGTGCAAGGTGCCCGTGAGGAGCAGAGGGTAGCTGACCCCGGGCTGGCTGGCTGCCAGGAAGCCCCCAGTGCCAAACCCAGGAGATGCTGGGGGGACCCTTGTTTGCCATGGTGGGGACCGGAGCCACGGGAGGGAAGGAAAGGCCTGGGTGAGACAGGGCCAGCCTGGCCAGCTGCTGTCGCTGGTACCCCGCGCGTTGAGCAGCCGACCAGCCCCCTGCCCTCCCGGCACCAGCACGCTGCAGGCGAGAGCTGCTGGAGTCCCTGAGGGGCAAAACCAGTGTGCGGGCAGGATGGTCCTGGCCTCCCAACGGCCTCCACCTGCTCCCTTCTTCCCCCATCCACCCGCAAAGCCCCATGCCCGGCTCTGAGCCCGCCTGCAGGCACCGACCGACTGGGCAGGGCCCCACCGCAGCACACAAAGGATAAGGCCGGGGCCGGAGAGCGTCCCTCCGGTGGGACCCGGCGTGCGAGGATCCCCCCGTCGCAGCCGGGTCCCTTGGCTGAGGGCTGGGGTGCGCGCGCAGGGAGGGGTCTGTGGCTCACAGCCACCCACTCACCCCAGCCACACGCAGCAGCAACAACAGGTTCAAAACACAAAAATAAACGCCCTTCCCACCCCCCCGCTTCCCACACCACTGCCAGTGGAGACTCGCCCCCTGCAGCCCCCACGCCAGGGCCTCTGCCGCTGCACCCTGAGCTGGTGCCTTGGCACCCCACAGCAGGGCAGGGACCCGGGGAGGGGCAGCACCTGCTGAGCAGCATCAGGGGGACGTGAGGCCCTGGTATCGGGGTCCCGAGCCCCAGCATTGGGAGGATGCACGCCCCCGGTATTGGGGTCCTGAGCCCCAGCATCTGGGGGGATGTGAGCCCCCGGTTCTGGGGTCGCGAGCCCCGGCATCGGGAGGATGCGAGCCCCCGGCTTTGGGGTCCCAAGCCTCAGCATCGCGGGGATGCAAGCCCCCGGTATTGGGGTCCTGAGTCCCCAGGATCAGGGGGATGAGAGCCCCCGGTTTTGGGGTCCCAAGCCCCGGCATCGGGGGCGATATGAGCCCCCGGTATCGGCTCCGTGAGCCCGCGGTGTGGAGTTCCCACAGCCCCGGTGCGGAGGTCCCGAGCCCCGGCATCCGGGGGGCCACCCCCCCGGTACTGCGGTGCTCAGCCGGCGGCACGGGGGGGCCGCGGCCCGGTGCCGGGGTCCCGCGCCCCACGGCGGCGGCGCGGCCGGATCCGGTACTCACTCCATTTTCCAGGCGGGCTGGGCGGCCGGCGGCGGCGGCTCCGGCGGGGTCGGGCCGGGCGAGGCGCGGCGGAGCGGGGCCGGCGGCCGCCGGCGTCCCGGCGCTCAGGGCCCGGCGGGCGGCGGCATCCCCGGCGGGGCTGCGGGATGCGCAGGGATGTCGGGGCCGCGCCGGTGCTCCCGCCTCCCGCGCCGCCCGCACAGCTCCGTCTGCCGGGCGCGGCCCGCCACTGCCGCCGCCCCTCACCCGGCCTCGGGGCGCGGCGCTCCCCGCCCGCCGCTGCCGGCGCCCCCGGGGCTGCGGCTGCTTCTGGGATGCGGGGGGGCCCCAAAGCGGGTCCCGGCTGCGCGGTGCCCGCAGCGGGGCACGCTGGAGGGGCTGCGGGCGCTGCCGGCTCCTTGCCCCGGGCAGGACGGGCCCTCCCTCCTGCTGCCCCAGGAGGGTCCCCACCCCGGGCACTGCCCTGCCCAAAGGCCACGCTCATCGCTCCCGCTGTGCCAGGGTCTCCGCGTCCCCGGTACGCAGCCCTGATGGTGCAAAGGGCAACCGGGGAGAGGATGGAGAAGGGGGGAGCCCACGCTGTGCGTCCCCCCTCACCGCTCCTCCGTTTCCCAACGCAACGGTCGCGTTGGGCAAACGCTGGCAAACTGACACAGGAAGCCCCGAGCCAGCCTCTGACCACGGTGCCGTTAGGAAATCTGCCCGCTGTTGGGGCGAGAGCTCCGTGCTCAGCCCTGGAGCAAGCCCGGCTGAGGCGAGCATCGCCCCAGCAGTGGGGTCCCCGTCCCCCCACCCCGGTACACCCTGCAGCCCTTCTTGCACCCCAGGGGGATGCAGACCAGGGGGAGCAAACTGCCCCTCTGCCCGCAGCACCATCCCAGAGCCAGGCAGTCTCTGGAGGGGCCAAAAGATGCATCGGGTCCAAGCACAGCACAGTCCCTGCGTGACCCACAGCAGCCAGGCTGCTGGCCACCCCTGGGGACACTGCCACATCCCGGGAGGTGTCCTGGGATGTGGTGGGGCCCTGCTGCTCCCACCTCTCTGCCAAGAGGAGAGGTGTTTCATCCTGATGAGCTCAAGGCACGAGAGGAGCCAGGACTGGGTTGGGAAGCTGCTCTGCTTTCTCTCTTCCTTCCCCAATCCGCTCTCTTCCCAGCAACCGGCCGCTCCAGGAGAACCTGCAACACTGCATCTACCCCCAACACAGCGTTGCACTGCCAGTGCCCCCCACCCCGCAGCAATTGCACAAGGCAGCAACACCCAGAGAGGAGGAAGCAGGAGGGAGATACCCGCCAGCACCCAGGTAGAGGCTCAGCCCTGGAGTTATTTGAGCACCCCCACTCCTGAGTGGCCCCAGAGGAGGTGGCAGTGGCCTGTTCTGCACCAGCATGCTCGTGGCTGGGCTGTTCATCCTCAGCCTTGGAGGCTCCGTCCTGCTCCCAGCACTGGCCTCAGCAGGTAACGGCAGAGCTGGGGCTGAGAGGGCTGCAGGGCTGGTGCCCATGGCCAGGGTGGGAGATGGAGACCCTGGGCTGGAGCACCACGGTGCAGGGCAGGCTTTGCCCTGCCACGCTCAGCCCTCCTCGGCCAGACCCGATGCTCGGCGCTCCCCAGCACCTGTGGGTAGTGCTGGGGTGCTCGGAACACGCAGCCAGGAGCAGGACAGACACAGGCGAGAGCCATGCCCAGACTCCCTGGCAGCCAGTGACCGCCTGCACCCCCCCGCCCACCAGGCACCCAGGGGAGCTGGATCATCGGGGGAAAGGTGGCAGCACCCCACTCCTGGCCCTTCATCGCCTCCATCCAGATGGACGGGCAGCATGTCTGCGGGGGCTTCCTGGTGCGGCCCAAGTGGGTGATGACAGCAGCCCACTGCCTCATTCCCAGGTAAGCCATGCTCCCACGCAGGGCACGCACCTCCCACCCCCCGCCCCGGGACACAGTGCAGCCCCCTTCAAACAGATACCCCCATCCCAGGGGGTTACACAGTCCTGGAGCAACCCCCCTCCCGCCTACCCATGCTCCCCTCGAGCCCACCTCGCCAGCCCCCTTTTCCCCCTCCCTGATCGCCCCCAGCCGCAGCAGCACCCACTCAGGGCCCCTCTGCCACAGGCGCAACCCCTCGGTGCGCGTGGTTCTGGGCGCCCACAGGCTGGCGGAACCCGAGGAGTCCCAGCAGGTCTTCAGCATCAGGGAGTCCATTGCCCACCCGCACTACAACCCCCGCTCGGTGGACAACGACATCCGCCTGCTCAGGGTGAGTCCCGCGCGCGCTGCCGGCCATCACGGACCTGCTTGCCGGGAGGTCGTGGGCATCTGCTGGCCGGGAGGTGGGGTGCCCCATGCCCCGCGGGGCGCAGGAGGGAGATGCCCACGCGGGCCCGAGCCGACACTAGATGTCAGTGCTTCTCCGGAGAAGCGGGACCGCGCCGTGGGGTGTGATGGAGGCGGCCGAGGACATGCCGACCCCGGCCGGGTCGGCAGCTCCCTCTGCTCCTGGGCAGCCAGTCTCTAGAGCAGACTGGGACCAGTGCAGAGGGGCTGGCAGGGGAGGCCCAGCCTCTGAAGAGGGAAGGGCAGGGCTGGGGGGGTCAGCGGGAGCGGGGAGCTGGGGTGGGCATGTGATGGGGTGCAGGGGGGTCAGGGCCCCCAGGCAGGAGCGGCTGGGGGGCTCTGCCTCACCAGCAAAGCCACCCGTGCCCCCGGCTCCCCACCCAGCTGAACAGGTCGGCCATGCTGAACGAGTACGTGAAGTGGATCCGCCTGCCCTCACCACACGTTGACCTGAAGCCCGGCACCGTCTGCTACGTGGTGGGCTGGGGGGACACCTCCAACTACGGCGACCAGCCCACTGCGCTGATGGAGACCGGCACCACCATCGTCAAGCGGAGCCTCTGCCGAACGCTGTGGAGGGGCAAGGTCTCATCCAACATGCTGTGCGGGGCCAGCCGCAACRCCACGCTGCAGGGTGTCTGCACGGTGAGTGCACTCCCGGCCCCGTGCCCCCCAGCCATCCCCCTCCAGAGACCCGCTAGTCTCCCTCCCACCCCTTTGCTTCACAGGGCGACTCCGGGGGACCCCTGATCTTCAAGAAAAAGGTTTATGGCATCGTCTCGTTCTCTGGGGAGAGATGTGGGGACCGCCGGTACCCTGACATCTACACCAAGATCTCCAACTACGTTGACTGGGTGCATCGCACCGTGCAAGGGCACAGCCATCAGAAGGGGCAGCCAAAGCCCTAGCCGGGGCTGGGAGGGGGTCCCAGGGGCAGACAGGCTGTGGGGAGAGGGGCCGAGGTATCTTGGCTGTCTGGCAGCACTCAGGAAGGGAGAAGAGGGCCAGGACTCCCAGGTCCTCCCAGCTCTGGAGGGTTTGGGAGCTGATGCTCAGGGCTCCTCAACCCAGGGCAGGGCAGGCGACCAACTCTGCCTCTTGGCAAGGGGAGACGCATCCCCGCAGGCTGTACAAGAAGCCCCAGCACCTCACTCGGCCTCTTGCAGCAGCAGCAGTGTTTGCCTTCCTCAATAAAACCTCATTCCCAGACCTCTGTCCATTCACTTTCACTCTACCCACCCTGCTCCCCCTTACAGACAGGCCACAGCCCCTGGCTCTGGGACAGGCAGGAGCCCCAGGGACACTCACCCGCGACCAGCCCCTGCCCACCCTGATCCTGCCCCAGGGACATGATGGGGAGACCAAGACCAAGCCCAAGACCTACCTGCCCAGGGAGCCAGCAGAGCCTGGGCTGGGGTTTTAGCCCCCTTTAATCTCCTGGTGGGCAGCTGAGCCCAGGAGGGCTGATTGGGGCCGATCCTGAACCCCACACTGCACAGGCGGCTGCTGCCCATCTCAACGGGGGCTGTTTTTTCCCAGCTTTTGCCTTGCCTGTCCTTCCTCTGCCACACTGCCACCCCCTCTCTGGCCATCCCGCTGCTCCCATTTCTGCTCTGGTCCACAGCCAGACCCCCAGCTTGTCCTGGGCTGAGGTGGATGGAACAGGGGATGCAGGAGGAAGGAGGGAAGCACCAGCCCCCACTCAGGACCAGGCCCTGCCCTGGAGGAGCCAGGATCTGCATCCAGGCGCTGCCACCCCACGGAGCATCCCCAGCAGTGCTGGAGCTGCCTTCCCGCCGGGGTGGGGCTCCCCTGTCCCATCCCGTCCCACCCCGTCTCATCCCATCCCGTCTCGTCTTGTCCTGTCCTGTCCTGTCCCATCCCACACCGCACCCTCCTCACCGCGCTGCAGGACCCCCCAAACAGGGGAACCACAAACACCTCCTGGGGGCAGATGGGCTCCCAGCCGCCCGGCTGCGCTGGCAGAGCCCGCGGGGATCCCATCGAAAGCCTCACCTGCCTCCCCAGCGCGCTCGGGCGCGCAGATGGGCACACGCCCTGGAGGGAGCTGGGTGGCCGTGGGCGCAGGGGCCGGGAGGTGCCCAAACCAGCTGGGGGACATGTGCTGAGCTGCTGCTGGGTCTCAGCTGACACACAAATACGGTGTGCAGCTTTGCCCAGTGTYGCAGCTGTCTCCAGGGACAGACCCAGACATTCCCTGCTCCTGGTTGTTTGTTTTATCTGCAAATTGCTGGCACGCCACAGCCACGGGGCGCAGCCGCCCTCCCCGCCCAGGGGGTCCCACAGGAGGCTGCAGCTGACCACATCATCCGGCACGGGCCATCTCACCCCCCTCGGGGGCCCTGCCGGGGAGGATGAAGGCCAAGGCTAGGCCAACGTGCCGAGAGGTCCCCAGAAGGCACCCCCACCTCTGCGGTCCCTGTGGTCCCCGCACTGGGGACTCCAGGGGCTTTGGCTGCCCCTCCCTGTGGCTTGTTGCCCCATCCCCTCCGGTCGCAATCCCGGCTCCCTGCTGTGGGCCTTTGCACAGGGTCATGGGGACACAGCCATGGGCATCGGTGGCCTTGGGGACAGGGGGGGATGCCCAGCAGAGGACAGACCCCTGCCAGGCTGCCAGCCTCCAAGGAAGACCCAAATCCCCGTGGGCTCCTGGCACCGGTGGCATGGGGCAGACCCCCCCAGGATGCCAGGGCAGGGCTGCCAGCCCTGGGGCTTCTGCGCGCTGCCGGGAAGCCTGGAGAGCCGGTGCCTGTCCCGGCTTGTCCCAGACCACCCAAAAACTGGCAAGAAGGAGGCGCCTGACTCACGGCCGTGTTTTGGAAGCCGAAATCTCCCGCTCATCGGCAGGAGCTGACGTCGCCGCCGCAGCCCGTGCCCGCGGGCTTGGCGCAGGGCAGCACGCCGGGCGCTTCGGGGGCCAAACCCTCCGGCTGGGGCAGGCAGACGGAGGCGAGCTGCCTCGGGGAGGAAGGCGCTGCAGGCGGGCTGTAGAGAAACCTGGGCCACACACCACAACATGCGGCAAATGCTGGCGCCAGGGAAAGTCCTGGGCAGTGTTTTGGCAGCTCCTTTACACCCATCCCCAAAAGTGTGTGTGGGGGGGCATGTTGCTGAGCTAGGTGGGTAGAGAGGGGCTGCAGGAGAGCCCCCACCGCACCTGCCCCCGGGTTGAGATGCTGCTCCTAGCAGCGGTGCCTGGCCGGGCTCAGCGCAGCTCTGGTGCACACGAGATGCCTGGGTTCAAGCCAGGCTGCAGCCTGGGCCGGATCCTGCGCGATGCTCAGCATCCTCCCAGACCACAGGGAAGGCTGAGGGCGCTGGGTGCCGGCCAGGAGTGAAGGTCTCATTCCCCATCGCTGCTTTATGGTGCCTCAGTTTCCCCATGTAACCCCCCTGCCCAGGCCTGGGGGAGTCTGTCAGAGCCAGCCTGGCCCCGGGAGCTCCCCGCTGCCATCAGGGCTGTGCCAGAGCCCGTCCCTGTGGCCGGTCCTGGGCTGGGCACAGGCCGGGGAGGGCTCAGCCTACGCGAGGCTCGGCGGGGTCCGGGGGCTGCGCCGTGCCTGCCCCCGGCGCAGGGGACGCGGCTGAGGGGGAACCGGCAGTGGCTCCTGTTGAGCTCGGAGCGCCAAGCCGCAGGCTGCCGCCCGGGCTCCCGCCGCCGGGGAAGCATCGCACATCAGGACCCAATTAATGGCAGGAATTGTTTTGTGAAATACCAAACCCTCGTGGCACGGCCTGATATTGGGAACAGATTTATCTGCGCTGCTGGCTGGTGTTTGCTCTTCCCCGCTCTCCCCTTTCCTCCCGCTGCAGAGAGCAGCCTCGGCCGGGCTGGAAAAACCCCAACGCCAAGCTGAAGCAGATGCAGCCTGGGAGCGGGGCCGAGCTCCTCACCTGCTGCCAGGGGCTCTCCCGCCCCAGGTGCCCCTGCATCCCTCTGCCCACGCCTGCCTCCAGCCCCGGACCCCCGGCCAGGGGGCAAGCAGCGATGCTGCAGGCAGCACAGCCCGGTGGGAAACAGCCCCCGGGGACGCAGCCACCTCCTGCGGCCCCAGAACCTGCTGAACAAAATGGGACCCGCAGCACCGTTTATTCTTTTTTTAATTATAATCCAAATTGTAACACAGCCGTAAAATGCCCCTAACAATACGGAATAGGAAATGTATATGTTCCCATAGCGTCTGCCTCAGGAATCAGAACGCAATCATACAAAAATAGAAAATAGGGTATTTTTATATATATATTATATATATGATATTTATATAAAGGCAATAGCTTCTCAGTGTCAGAGATGAGATGGTATTTACACAGGTGACAACACACAAAATGAGAGAAGTAAAAATAAATACAGAAGGTGTGGACAGAGCAGGGGGTGCGGTCAGCGGGGGCTGCGGCTGCGCAGCCGAGGGGGAGCCGGGCTGGGGGTCCCGGGGGGTGGGCAGGGCATTGCCCCTCTCCTGTCCCCCTCCGCTGAGCCATGCTCCCCGCAGGCACCCCGGCCCCATGTCCCCACGGCGGCTCCACAGTGGGGTCGGGAGCTGAGCGCCGTCCCGGAGCACCGCACGGCTGCTTTGCCCAGCACCGGCCCTGGAAATGCCTCCGGGGGCTGCAGACCGCCCCTCTCCCCCGGCAGCCCGGGCTGCTTTCAAAGCAGTTTTGGCAGGGAGGGATGAAGAGGGCTCTGGGCAGGCTGGCCCCCGGGCGATGGGCTCTGGGCGGGGGCACCTGCAGCAGCGGTGGGCTCGGCGGGCCTGGGGGGACAGTCGTGGCTCCCAGTCAGGGGTGCCACGGCCCACAGTGGGCAGCACTGCCCGGCCGCCATCGCACCAGCTTTCCGGGCACTGGCATCGCCTCCGAAGATGGGTGGGAGCCTGGTCTGAACAGGCCTGGGAAAACCTAGACTAAAATCCGTTTTAACATACACACGCTAAAACTTTAGGAGAAAATAACATACATATATATATATATATTTTTTTATATATATATATATATATATAAAAAAAAAAAAATCTATCTATCGATCTCCAATCTGATGCAGCACCGTGCTGCCTTTCCTGCTGCTGGCAGCTGGGGCTGAGCCCCTCCAGGGAAGGCAAAAGCGCAGATTCCCTCTAGACCTCGAGGTCCCGGCCAGAAACGTCAGCAGAGTACCGAGAATTCAATCCAAAAATAAATAGGCCCAGGGCTGCCGGCCAAGGACACGTGGGGGGGCCCAACGCGCGGCAGCATGGACGCCCCCTCAGCGCCACGCCGGCCATAAGGAAGGGCTGTACGAGCACTGGGAGTGGGCACCGGCCGGCGGAGAGCTCTGCCAGGCACCGGGCAGGCGCCGGAGCATCCCCGGGGTGGCTCAGCATTGCTCCGGCCACGTGGGCTGGGAGCGCCCTCCCCTGCTCCCCGGCCAGCAGGACCAAGAATCAGGCCCCCTGCGACTGCATAACATACACAGGTATAAATAAGGATCTTTTTATCTTAATAAATATCAGGTATATGGTTTGTACAATATACACATAATGCCCCTGTCTCCTGGGTCCGGCCTCGCAGCGAGGGAGGATTCACACGTAGTTCTCTTCGGCGTTGTCCGTCTCTGGGGAGAATTTGGCTGCAGCTGGAAATGGAGCAGGAGAGGGGGAGAAGCGGTGAGGGGGGTGCAAGGGGCAGCCAGGCGCTGGGGGTCCAAGCCCACTCCCCCCCGCCGCCCGCCCCCGGGGTGCCCCGCTCACCCGAGCAGCTCCCGTAGTGGCGCACGCCGATGGAGCGGCCGCGGTGGCAGGTGGCCCGCCGAAGGTGGCAGGCCGAGGGGTAGGTGACGTTGTTGTTGCCGCAGAGGGCGTGGTCCAGGCTGGTGGGCTCGGGGCAGGGAGCCGTCCGGCACATCACACAGTGGGCGCTGCCCGTCTGGTCCACCACGCAGGTGTGGGTGCCGGGGCACACCACGCTGGAGCAGGACTCTGCGGGGAAGCACACGTGGCCACGGCTGAGCCTCCCTGGCCGGGGTGAGCCGGGGACAGCCGTCCTCCTCCCGCGGCTCCTCCGACGCAGGCTGGTAGCAGGCATCGCCCCAGGGAAACCCGGGCAGCTCGGGCCCCTCCGGCCTTTAGCTACCAGGGGATGGAGTGGAGCCAGGGGCTGGAGTGTCCCAAGCTTCCCCATCGCCACCGCTCCTGAGGACAAGAGCTGGCAGGGGCCGATGTCCCAGGTGCGAGGGACCGCGTGGCCCCGCAGCCCTTGGGCACAGCCCCGGCCGGAGCCTTGCCATGCGGAGGGAGCTGATGTCTGGCCGCAGAGCCTAAGCACGTGGGGCTGAGCCCTGCTTGGCACAGTGGGACCTGGCCGGAGCAAGCGGCCCCACACAGGTGCCTTGGCAGGGGGAGCAGCAGCTGCTCCAGCCAGGCTGGCAGCCGCCGTGCCGCACGCCCCAGTGAGAGGGAAAGGGCAGGGTCACCCTGGACCCAGCCCAGCCCTGCGAGCGAGGGCACGCAGGGGCAGAGGGTGGCGGGAGCCTGTGTGGACAGGATCAGGCCCTGCACAGAGCTCTGCCAGGCTGGCACAGAGCGGGGGGCTCGTGCACCCCCCCATCCCACAGCAAAACCCTGGGGTCTGCGCAGCCTGCCAGCCCCACGGCCCCCCTGCCCCGGCACAACCCTGTGGCAGCAGCGGGGCCACGGCAGGACCCGCAGCACTCCCTGGACACCATAAACACTTCGCAACGCCGTCCCTCCGCCTTCCTCTCTTTTCCTGCCGGATTGGAAGGAGATTTGGCATCTGCATCTCCCAGCTTGCAACTCACATTTCTTGCCCCACATTTCCCTGTGCAGTCCAGAGCTTGACAGGCAAAGCATTTCAGAGAGGAGGGCTGGCAAAAATAATCATAATAATTCTGACAGTTCTTGGCAGGGCAAGGAGGATTGCTGCTCCCTTTAACAAAACAACAAAAAAAGGGGCTTGATGTTTGTAAGTGACATTTTACGGACTGTTATCCCTCAGCCCGCGGCGAGGCTAAACCCCCGCTGCACTGACAGGCTGCGTCGACATCACAGGCAGCTCCGCTACCGCGTCCCTGCCAGGGTGACCGGGCTGGGGCCTTGGGCGGCCGGCGGGTGCCAGCCAGGTGGGTGCCAGCTCGGAGCTGCTCCAGCCAGCTGCAGGCAGTGCAGCGAGGGCAATGCCGAGGGACATGACTCCCCTGCGGGCCAGGGGCCACTGCTGCCCATCAGCACCGGGCTGGCCGCGGAGCCATGCCCCCTCACCAGGCACAGAGCCCCGCGTGCTGCAGGTGAAGCCCTGCGCCGGGGCAGACCTTCTCTCCCCGGGCACAGCCAGGGCCAGGCACCGGTTACAAACCCCTTCGTGCCATGCTGGTGGAGCCGCCGGCCTCGTGGGCAATGGGAGCAGTCCGTGCTCAGGGCAGGACAGCTCCTCCCCAGGACACGCTGCCCGTGGCAGGGGTTGAATGGGGGAGACCCGGCTTCCCGGGTGGGAGAGGGGAGGACATGCCCGGACGTGCTAGCATGACATGGCAGGGCGACCCTTCCTCTCCGCACCAGAGCAGCTCGTGGTGCGCCAGGAGAGCCAGTGAGCGCGTGGGCCCGGGGACCCGCGCTGCTGTTCATCTCTTCCCATGCAGGCGCAGGTCGGACTGGTCCCACACGGAGCTGGGAGCCCAAGAGCCTCAGGGGATGGGGACGGGACAGGGACAGGATGGGGACGGGACGAAATGGGGTGGGGGCACGACCGGACCTACTTTTGCATTTGCCCTGGTACATCACTTCGAGGTCGGGGTGGTCTCTGCACTTGGCCGTCAGCAGGTCGCACTCATCTCGGTAGGTGTAGCCGTCGGAGCCGCAGACCTGCAGCTTGCGGGGCAGGCTGGAGCAGTCGGGGGCACAGGCGCACTGGGGACGCCCGTGCTTCATCTTGCAGACCTTGTCGGGGCCGCACACCACCCCCTCACAGCTCTCTGGGGACAGAGGGGAGCAGCACGTGAGGAAGTGGCAACGGCTGCCACCCACGAGGGAAGGGCCTGTCCTGCCCGGGCTGGCCAGCACCCCGGCCCCATGGCCTTGCTGGGTGGCACCGACTGGAACAGGGCCACATCAGCCCTCGGGGTCCCAAATCCCCCCGCGGGGGTCACAACACACATGCTGACGCCGAGCTGCCCCGAGCAGCATCTGGATCTGCTCAGCTCCGCCAAGGAGCAGGTCGTTGGCTGGAGCTCTGCACGATCATCCAGCACTCGCCCCAGCCCTCCACTCAGCACCAGCTAACTCATTTCCATGTATTTATTTTTTGGAAAGAGACACTTCTTTTTCTTGTGCAATGGAAAATCTATCTCCGCAAGGCCCCAGCTCCTCCAGAAGGAACTGGGCTTCGCAAGTTGTCTGGGCAATCAAGAACGCTGCTTCCACCAGACAATACCCAGCCCTGTTTCGCTCCGGGCCTCCGTGACTTGAACACAAGAGCGGGACGCAGCAGCGAGCGCAGATCCCCAGACAGGCGGCCGCTTTGTCCCCTGGGTTGCCTCCCGGCCAGCACGGGGGCCGGGTTCAGAGGGTCCCGCCAGTGCCCTGTGCTGCCCTGGGGCCGTGCCCATGCTGGCAGGGATGGAGAGGGGCCGCCGGCTCCGAGCAGGGGCCCATCCCAGACGCCGGTGCCTCCGTGGGGAGAGGCAAAGGGGTCAGCGCCCAGCCCGTGGCAGGGACAGGGGCTTCTGGCTGGGCAGCTGGAAGCCCCTCACCCCCCCGAAAGCACGCACACAGCCCTCACCCCAAAGGGACCCTTCGCCCCCCGAGTTCCCCGGGACACAGGCAATGCCAGGAGTTGGGGGGTGCAGGGTTGCCTCCGGATGCAGCACCCATGGGGAGGAAGGCTGGGCAGGACCCAGAAACTTCCCGAGATGGGGATTCACCCCCAAGCAGGAGGGATTCCCGCAGACAGGGTGTGTGCTGGGAGCTGTTGGGAGGTACAGAGGGGGATTTCCCTGCGGGAGATGGGTCACTTTGGGAGACAGCAGAGGGGAGGAGGAGGAGGAAGGGGAAATTCCCCGTCTGCTTGGCCCGGCTCTCCCCAGGGGAAATTCCCTGGTGGGAGACTGTTTCCCGCTTTGCTCCCTGATTTCCATAGCTGGGGCCTGTCCAAGGGAAAGGGAGAGCTGCAGGCTGAGCCCCGGCAACATCTCTGTGGAAAGCCGCAGATATGAGACCCTGGGACAGGGGGGCATGACCTGCACCCCAGGGCTGCCAGAGCAAGCGGGACCCTTGCTGCCCTCCGCTCTGGGACACTGCTGCCAGCACAGCAGGGTCCGGCCATCGGGACTGTCTCAGCAAGGGAGGGAGGCAGCGGGACCATCCGCCCGTGACCTTGACCCCACAGCCCGGCTCTCCCCTCCTGCGCCAGGTCCCCGGAGGGGGGACACCATGTCCACAGCAGCTGGAGCCAGGAATTTCGCCTCCCCACTGGAGGCCTGCTGTGGAGCCCCCAGGGTCTGGCCAGCACCTTCCCGCGGGGCTCGGCCGCCCTGGCTGCTGGCGCAGGGCTGGTGGCTACAGCCCACTTTATCCTGGAGTAACCTCTCCCAGCCCCACGAGCCCGGGGAGCAGGAGCACAGCTCGTCTCATCCACCCTTTTCCAAGGCCTCCGGCTCACTGGAGCCCGGTGGGGAGCAGCACCAGCTCCATCTGGATGGGACAGGCAGGGGCTTTCTGAAGGGTGGGGAGTTGCATTATATGTGCCGGCCAGGCTCTCTGGCAGTTTCAGCAAAGGTCCTGCTCCCAGACCCCGATGATCCCCAGGAGCCGCAGGCACCGCTGCAGTCTGCGGCCACCAGCAGCCCCCCGTGTCCTCCGGCCTCCTGCAGAGGTGAGGGCAGACCCCTGGGACAAGGGCTGCCCATCCCCACTGCGCTCTGCCCTGGGCATGGGGGGAGCTGCACTACGCAGCCAGCCCCCGGAGAGGGTCCCAGTGCTCCTGGCACCCGCCGAGCGGGGCCAGCCTGCCCGGCCGCTACGGGGCTGGGCCCATGGTGGGAGATGGGGCAGAAAGCCAGGGGCAGGATCTCACTCAGCCTTCAGCTGGCACAGGGTGCGACCCCGAGCCTCGCCAGGACAGGGCTGAGGAGCAGCCAGGGCGGCAGCTCCRGGGGTGCAGAGGGGCTGGAAGAAGCAGTTTTGTTAAGAGCCTTTTCCACCCCCCCCTTTAAGCAAATAACAACGTGACCTTCCAAAGACCTGCTCCTGCCTACTGCGGTCAGCAGGTCCTCGAGCGTGTTCTCACACGGCCACGCAAGTGCAACTGGGGGATCTGCGCTTCTGGTGCATGCCAAAACATCTGGCGGGGCTGGAACTCACAGCTGGAGAGTTTCCACTTCTGGAACTGCCCGTTACATAAAGCCATTTCACACACACACTGGGAGGAGGCAGGGGGAGCAGAGGGGAAGAAATAGATCTTTTTTCCTTAAAAAAAAGCTTAAGAAGTTTCCCTCTGAGCAGACCTGGCAAGGGCAGGGGCGGGAGGCCCCAGCCACAGCAGAGTTAACCTGGGAACAGGGAGCCCCAGCTCAGCTCTTTGCACTCAGGCTGCCCAGCCAAGACCCAGGTCACGCATCCCACTCCAGAGTTTGGATACAAAAACACACACAAAGTGAGAGCTGCCAGGGGACGGAGGCTGTCTCACAAGCCCTGGCCCCATAGCAGCATCCGTCCCAGAGCTGCAGCAGCAGGAGCACGGGGTCGGCAGTCCCCAGGGTCCCTGTGCTGTCCCAGACAGCCCAGGTGGGCACTGGAGAGCCCTGCCTGGTACAGGGCAGCCCAGCCCCATCACTGCCGCTTCACCCAGAGCTGTGGGCTCCGAGCATCCTCCCCGAGCAGAGCTCAGCCCTGCCGCAGCCTGCTCACCCCACCGTCGCACTCACCTTTGCAGGGGTGGCAGGTCACCAGCCCCAGGAAGCCCAGCAGGCTGATCTTGTTGCCTGGGTAGGTGTAATTAGACCACGCCACGTCCACGTTGCCGTTGGCACAGCATTCCTCCCACGTCACACCCGTCTTCAGGATCATGGTGCACTTGGCCTCCTTCCCCTGCTGCAGCCAGCAGATCCCACCTGCGGAGAGGGCAGAGGGTGAGGGGTCCCCGCTGTGCTGTGACACCGCGCGAAGGGCAGCGAGACCCCGGCCGTGGCCGGGCCACCTGTGGGGCAGAGGTGTGGGGACCGCACCAGTGCCCGAGAAAGGTCAGCATGGGACAAGTTGGGGAACCTAAAGAGCCTCCGTGCTGGCTCCCACCTCTCCTGGGGCACGAGGGCTGTCCCAGAGCAGACGTCCCTGTGGGCCCCCGACACAGTGCAGCAGCTCTGTGCCCCCACTGCCGTCTCAACACCCCGGGGTTCCGGCAGCCTGGCTCCTCTGACAACAGGCTCCAAACCCAGCACTGGGACTACAGGGATGTACCAGCTATCCCAGCACTCGCAACCAATGCTGTGGGAGGTGCCCAGCCAGCGAGCCAGGATGTGGGCTTGCAGCTTACCCCCTTGCCCTGCCCTCCCTGCATCGCTACCTGACTCCTGCGTGACCCCACAGAGGGGAGGCTCCAGCCCCCCGTCACCTCCCCACAGGGACACCTAAAGCAGGGCTGATGGGTGCCCGTGCTGCGAGTGCTGGATCCCCGGCATGCACCAGCGGCCCCACAGAGGGACAGGGACCATCCCCGTGGCACGGAGGCCCGACGCCCATGGCCTTTGCAAGGAGCAGCCGAGCCACCGGCTGGAGAACAGGGCACTTGACGCAGCCCTTGGGACGGGGCCAGCCCAGCGGCATCGGATCCCTCTGAGTCAAAAGCCTGTTTGTTCCTTAACCCCACGAGCGAATCAGTTATATTTTTTTTTTTGTGAGTGATTCCTTTGCAATTTCCGCCTCTGCAAACCAGCCTCTTCTGACGCTTATTTGGGTTTATGTTCTCATTAGCTGCGTTTGAGGTTTGTTAAACGGCTAAAGATGTGAGGGAGGAGATGGGGGAAGGGACGGATCCTGCCAGTGCCGGGCTGGAGTTGCTCCCCTCCCAAGTAGGGATTCACCCTGTTCCAAAGCAGAGTCAGCACCTACCTCAGACCCCAGGTGTGTCGTGTCCCCCCCTCCCTCCCATGCACCCAATTTTGGCTCAGCCAAAAGCACGTGGGGCTCCTGGCCCAGCTGCAGCCAGCAGCAGCTCTGCGCGGCAGCGCTGAATGGAGCAAACCCTCGGGCTGCAGGAACCAGCGGCCTGGACACCTCTGGAAACATCAGCCAGGCCAACACACCTCTGGGTTTACCCCCCATGGATTTGTCTAATTGCTCTTTAAAGCCCATTTTTCCTTTACAACACCCCGTGGCCCCAGTACCAAGCTCTCCAGGAGCTGTGTGCTGGCTTTGGACCGTGCTCGCCCCACAACTGCTGCCCATGGGCACAGCCCAGCACAGAGCAATCCCACCCGCAACGGGACAGATCCACACACCCCCTACCCACACGTCCGGCACACCCCTGGCCAGCGGCAGCAGGGCACCTGCCGCCTCCCGAGCTGCGCTGGGGTGCAGGGACACTGGCAAGGGTTGTGCCTCAGGCAGGGGGCACGGAGCCCACCCGCCCTGCGAGCAGAGCCAGGTGGCTGCGGGCTGGAGGGCGCCAGCATGGGGCTCTCAGGCCACCCCATCCTCGGCGCCTCAGCCATGAGGGTGCAGCGCTCCCGCGCTCAGTGTGGCTGGAAGACCCGGGCTCTGGCTCTGGTGAAGGGGGACGCAGAGTGTCCCCGCCAGGGGCCTTCCAGCACTCGTACTCAGCCCTGCAAAGCAGCAAGCGGAAATCCCGCAGGCTGGGGCGATGCCAAACGCGATCCCAGGGGCTGCAGCAGCACGAGGGGCCTCRCAGGAGCCTCCCCCGTCCTTCAGGGCATCCTGCCCTGCTACTACCCAGGGAGTGCAGTGCCTGCCCACACTGGCAGGGAGTGATGGAGACGAACGGGACTGTGCAAGGGGGAAGACGGAAACTCCAGCGCTGCTGCGGGAGAGCCAACACTGGCAGTAGCAGCCRTGGCTCCACAGCGCTGGGAAGGGCTGCTGGAGCCCCGGAGCAGGGTCCCGGTGGGCCTGGATGCCAGGATGGCTTCCCTGCGAGGAAACAGCTACCAAAGAGCCCAGACACCTCCCAAGCGCCCACGAGAGCTGCCAGCACGGTCAGCCGAACCGGGAGGGGTTCGAGCTGCAAACTCCACACCCAGATCATGAACCGGCCGCCGTTCCCAGTTCTTCCTACCCAGCTCACAAAGCTCCAGAGCGCAGCTCTCCTGCCCCCCAGCCTGGGGAGAGGGACCCCCTCCCAGGCAGCCATCCTGGGAGCAATGCGGGGGGGGCTGGCAGGGCCGGCCAGGCCGTTGCCCTGGTTGCCCCTGTCCCAGGGCACACAGGGGTGCAGGATGCTGGGGTCGGGCACCAGCACTGCCACGATAGGGGACGTGGCAGCGGGGCCATGTGGGACCCTGGGCACTTGCTCCCTCTGCAGCAGCCCCGGGTCYGAGCCTGACAGAGGCGGCTGCCGCCAGGGAGGGACAGCTGGGGGACAGGGGCTGCCTGAGCGGCACTGCTGGGCACCGGGCACCAGTCCGCCACCGCCTGGCACCCGAGCACCTCCCGGTAAAACAGGTTCCTGCCGCCGAGAGCCCAGCCCCGCAGCCCGCACCCACCCGGCCGGGGCGGCGGCTGCCGGGAGTGACGGGGAC
>JAYKAV010002960.1:394633-406193 GCA_035582835.1 Phoebastria nigripes
GAGCGCGGGGGGGCGGGGTGGCAGCGAGGGTCTGCTCGTCACCGCCTGCTGGTGCCGGGTGGGCGAGGGTGGGGGTGTCGGGGTGGGGATGTGCCCATGTGTCCTCCAGACTGCGCAGGGGGCCGGCACCCCGCAGCTGGACCGCACTGGGATGGAGATGGGGAGGGGAAGGTTTGGGGGTGCCCCCCGTGCTCGGGGTGCGGAGGTGGCGGAGCCCAGCAGCGGAGCGGGGGCCGGGGCAGAGAGAGCAGAGATGTGTCCCAGGAGACCCCGAGACGTGGGGGACCGCTGGGGCCTGGGTGCTGCCCAGAGCAGCCCCCCTGCCCGACCCCGTCCCTCCCGCACGCCGCTCCTTCCCCAGCCACCCATCCTCGCATGAACCCTCTGTCTGCCTCCTCCCACCCTCCTCCTCCTCCCCACAGCAGCCCCGTCTGGCAGCAGAGTTACGGTAAGGTCTGTGTCATGTGGCTCCTTTCATCTTTGCTCCCCAAACACCAGCGCAGCTCTGCCGGCAGCCCAGCATCACCCACACTGCGCCAGTAGGGAAACTGAGGCATCACTGGGTCCCGCTGCCTCGAGCCGTGTGAGCCCTCGTCTGGGCAAGCCATGCAAGGTGAGGAGGGGAAGGAGAAGAGCTGGAGGGGACGTACCCCCCATGGCACACACTGTCACTGTCCTCTCCACATGTCCCCATCGCCGCTAGGGCTGCTCCGTCCCGGCTCCCGAACATGTGCCAGACCCTGCACAGCCCGGCCTGGGCTCTGCCAGCGCTGCCAGGCTTCAAGGGGTTCCCATCAGGACAGAGGCGGTCAGCGGGGGTGCAGGTTGTGGGGAGCCCAGGGCAAGGCGGGTCTGGCTCCCCGACATCGCCTGGCCTCACTCCCTGCTCGGTGCCACCCCACAGAGATCACCCACCCGTCTGCAAGGGGGGTCAGGGCACAATCGGGGCTCCCCATCTGTCACCCTGCTCCCTGGGCAGAGCGCTGGGGACACGGGGCTCTCTGCCTGTCCCCACTCCTCCTGCTGCAGCCCAGGGCCCTTCTCCAGCCCCATGAACTTCTGTGTCTGTCTCCCGGCTGTGCAGCTGAGGAACGTTTTACCCTTTGCACTGGCCTCAGCTGAGGTCATGTTTTCGGCAGAACTGAGACGGGCTCTTTCAGGAGAGGGGCCCCGGCCGGAGGGCCCCGGGGACCTTGCACCACCCCTCCGGCCCGGCAGCAGCCTCCTCGCTCCGAGTCGGTGCCAGCACAGCATGAGCAGCTCGGTTTGGCGCGGGATGGGGCTGGATGCAGCTTTGGTCCAGTGAGACACGGAGCAGCCCGGGTCCCATGACTGGGGGGGAGCAGGGTGCGATGCCAGCAGCCAGCACAGGCAGAGCAGTTGTGTCCACTGGCACCACCATGTCCCCGTCCCTCCCTCCGTCCTAAGGACAAGTCCCAGAGAAGGGGGGACTTGGAAGCGGGCTGGCCCTCCGCCAAGGCGGATCTTCCCCCTCTTCTCCCCATACAGCCCCTTGCACCCCCAGGGAGGGGATGGGAATCGGGAGGGCTGGGGTTTTACCCCAGGTGGCATTGGTGTAAAGCGCAGGGCTTCAGTGGAGGAGCGCTCGGGCCCTGCAGTGCCACAGTACCTCTGGACAGTGTGTGTATGGGGCAGGGAGCCCCGCCGCGAGGAACAGCGAAGGGTCTGCTCTCTTGGGGAGGAAGGACGGAGCCAGAAGCCCCCGGCTGCGCAGGCTCCTGGCGTGCTGCTGGCCCCGGGCTGGGCAGCGCTGCTCCATTCCCCGTCCCCGTCCCTGTTCCTGGCCGGTGTGACCCCTGGCTCGCTCTGCCGGCCTCAGAGCAATTGTCCATGTAAGGGCAGCGGGCTGGGGAGCCAAATCCCCAAGCTGGATTTCAATGAGCGAGCGGGTGGTGATGCACTCGCTCACATGCTCCAGGATGCAAGAGAAGCTTGTGGAGGCCAGGAAGGGATTTTCCCTGGCTGCGAGCAGCGTTGCACAACCGGTCGGCTCTGGCAGGGAAGGGGTCGGACCTCGCTCCGGAGCAGCAGGCGCTGCCGCATCTGGAAGGGAGCAGCCGGGCTCCCGCTCCGCCTGACGTGGGGCAGGAGGAGCCTGGAGGCTGGGAGGGAAGCGGGTCGGGCTCCTTCCCCCGAGCCGGCGTAACTCGGCGCTGCCTCGAGAAGGCCTGCCGGTGCCCAGGGGCTCGGAGCCCCGCCGAAGCCGCCCTGCTCCCAGCAAAGCCGTGCCGGGGGCTCTGCGCGCCCCCTGCCCCGGCTTCGGCTCTGGCAGCCCTGGGAAGCGCCGTCCTGCCGTGGGCAGGGAAGCGACTTGCCCACGGTCACGCCTCAGGCGGGGGCCAAGGCTGGTTCTCAAGCAAAGCTGGGAGCAAAACTCCACCAACCAGTCTGCCACATGCGGGGCGATGCTGCCTCCCGCTCCCCTCTGCTCCCACGAACGGCCCGGGTGGTAACTGAGCCCCATCAGCACCCGCAGAGCAAGGCGGGAGAGGAGCCAGGCTGGGAACCGCGGAGAAACCAGCCCTGCCGCGGCAGCGGCACCCGAGGAGAATCAAAGGAACCCATGGGCCGGGCAGGGGACTGGGGGCGGCGGGAGGAGCTGGAGCAGGGACAAAGGAGCTCTTTGCAGCCGCAGTGAATGGCAGCCTCACATCTGACCTTTCCGTCTGGGTGCTGGTATTGTGCTGGGTCAGGCGGCTTCCCCCTACGGTTCAGGCTGCAGCAAGATTTCAGGCCGAGGTTCAAGAGCCAACCATCCTCCGCCCCAAAACCCTGGCTGCTTCATTCTCCTCCTGAACTGCTGGGCTCCTTTAAAGAGGGAATCTCTCCTCTCTCATCAGTTCAGGCTAATTAAACTCTGCTAAACCAATTAGAGCTGCAATTTGCAACAAGACATTCAATTGAGAAGTGTTTCTCACAGAGCCCAGGGTCAGGGCACAGGCAAAAGAGCAGAGGTTTCATATTGACGGCGCGGATCCGCTGGCAGGCGTTGGGCAGGTCCCTGGATGTCTTTTGGTCGCCGTTTCCCCCTCGGAGCGAAGCGATCCTGGCCCAGTTACGCTCCCCATCGCAGCGGGACTCCCAAGTTTCTCCCATGCAAGCGGAGATGCTGCCAAACGCCCCAGAAGCGCCCGCGGGGAGCGGGGCTGCCAGCCGGGGGTCCCCGCAGGCCAAGGCACTGCCTGAGCTCAGGCGTAGCCATGGGGCCATGGGAACCCAGAAACCCCAGGGATGGGACCTGCGCTCGGTGCAGCGGGGCCAGCTCATTATCTGCCGAAGGTCAGCACCAAAGCACAGCGAGAACCCAGCAAGCAGGAACTGGGCAAAGCTCGACCCAAGCCTCAGTCTCCCCCTCCACAAGGATCCCTCAGAGCACGTGGCGAGTCGCCTGTGCAAGGAGTGAGCTGAAGGCACGGCCCCGGTGCTGCAGGCGGCACCGGCTCCACAGCCCCGTGGCACATGGCCCCTCCACCCTGGTGGGGAGCTGCCCCTCGAGGTGTGGAGCTGCTGCAGGCGACTCTGACCCTGGGGCTGGATTTTCTCCACCGTGTCCGCACGTCTCCAGCCAGGTAAATCGGAGAGATGCTTATGGCTCACGGCTGCATCACCGGCGTTGGGGAGAGTGGCGGAGTGGCGCGATCCGCACCTCGATGGCCTCGCCGGCCACACTCCACCCCCAGCACTGACACGTAGCTTCGCCCCACGCCCGGGGGCAGCAGCGTCACCACTCTGTGCCTCAGTTTCCCCATCTGCTGCGGCGAGATAATGCTCCTCTGCTTGATCCTGCACTATCTCACAGGAAGGTTGCAGGGATTAGTTAGCTAATGTTTGCAAGGAGCTTTGAAGATGAAAAGCCGTGAACAAATGCCAAGAAGTGCTGAGCTGGATTCTCCTCGCCGAGTAATCGTTTCATGTTCCTGGGACACTTCCACTTCTGCAGATGAAGGAGGGCAGGGCGGGAAAGCTTGCGTGTGGGGAGGGCAGGGGGGCGGGAGGCTTGCATATCTTCCCAAGACCTGCCCCTCCAAATCTGATCACCCAGCCTGTTTGACTCCTGATCAAACCCGGATCCCTTCCCGCTAATGCCTTTCTGCCACCCCGACTGCACCCTGCGAACGCCCGGACCGAGGAGCGGGCTGCGGGACTTGCAAGACGGCTTCTTGCAGTGTGCCTTTCCCTTCCCTGCCGGGCTCGCGGGTCTGGCCCCTAACGCAGCATCAACTGGGCAGTTAACTAACGCACCCTTTACCTCGGCCTCCAGGCTGCCGGCAGGAAAGAGGTTAAACAACGTGGCACCCGCTGCCCCCCTGCAGCCCCCCCAGCCTGACTCCCTGCCATTTGCTGATGATCTCCATGCCAGTTTTCAGTGTATTGTAAAAGTGCTCATATCTCAGGCAATTGGATTTAATTATTCGGGTAAGATTTCACGAGGCACTGTGTCAAAGGCTTAATTAAAGCCCAGATCTGTTCTGCTGCCCGCGCCCCCTCCACACACCCAGCCAGTGAGTCCATCAGGACAGCTCTCAGCTCTCCGGTTTCGTCTGGGCCTGAGCTGCTTCCYGACCTCGCTGCTGCTGCTGCTGCTCAGGGCCCTCTCCCCCTCCGTGCCTCTCCCTTGGGGTGGTGGGTCCCGGCCAGGCCTCAGGGGGTGCCTGGGGGGGGAGACCCAGACCCCCTTCCTGCTGCTGGCACCCAGCATCGCCCTGTGCACTGCAGGGCCCAGAGCTGGAGGAAGCATCATCCCAGGGCGGGTTTGCTCCCTCTCCCCTCCTCAGCACTGTCCTCCCGCTCTCCAGGGCTTTGGCTGCCCCAGRAAGAGCCACGCTTGCCCGACGCTTTTTCCCTTCCAAGCATCTTTGGTTGTGGTGTCCCCAGCTCTGCCCCGTGTTGGATGGAAGGTGCTCTGGGCTCTGTCTTTGCCAGGGAAATGCTGGTGCATGGAGCCAGGAGGTGCAAGCAGTGTGGAGTGGAGACCGGGAAGGCTGGGATGAGGGAAAGCAGCGGCCGGAGCTGGGAGGCAGCAGGGATGTCCCATCCCATCCCGTCCCATCCCATCCCATCCCATCCCGTCCCATCCCGCAGGATCCTGCTGCCCGGCCCAGGAGAAGAAGCCGGGTCTGACAAAGCGCGTTTCCCCTCTCAGTGAAAGAACAGATGTCTCTTGTCTATGGCCTGCAGTTGGCTCTGGTTTTCATCTCTCCTGTCTGTGCACACACAGATTTATAGCTGCCTTAATGAGTTCCTTACAAAACGATCTTGTTGCCCACATGGCTGTCTGAGCCTCGCGGGCGGCGGGCACGGGGGGAGCCGGGCGAGGAGTCGGCAGGGCTCCACCACGGGCGGTGAGGCTCGTGTTGGCAGCCCCGAACGCCCGCACAAGCCACGGGTCACCTGCCGGCATCCAGCCCGAGCCAGGCGCACCGCGAGCAGAGCAGGAAGGTGCTGGCTGCACCCAGACCACGGCTCTGGCCGGGGAGGAAGGAGAGCAAGGCTCCCCACTGCCGCTCAGCCCCGCACAGCCCCGCAGAGCCCCACACAGCTCCACGCTGCTGCCAGGGTCACTCCCCACCGCACCAAGTGCTTCCAAGCACTCCTTCATGAGGAAGATGATGCAGGAAAACGACCCGTGTACACGCATGCAGCGGGAACAGCGGCGGTGCACCTCCATCCTCCAGGAAGCTGCCGGGGCAGGCGCAAGGACAACACTGTGAGCAAATCCCACGGGGCAGAGGAGGATGCTGCTTCAAGCATCCGTGGGGAAGCTGCAGCAGGAATCACCTCTGTGCCTGGCACCTCCTTGGGAGCACCTGGCCACCCCCCCGCTCAGCTGTGCTTCCTGTAACTGTCTCTGCAGGAGCTGCAGTGGCTGCCGGGTCTCCAGGCTCGCGTGGCCGGGCTCCGCCATGCGTGACACACTTCTCTGAGTAACTTTCACGGGCACGCCGTGTAAACAAGCCGTGAGTCAGCGGCCGGGCCGGCCGTGCGGTTTCCCCAGTGTAAATGCTTCCTCTGCCGCGGTGGAAGGAAGGACCAAACTGAGCCTCGAGGGAAGAGCTGGCAGCGCCGTAAAAACGTAATGAAATCGTGTGGGGCTGAACTGGGTCCAGAGGAGCTGAGATTGGTAAAACCTCCTGGGTCATTACAGCCTCTCTGGCTCCTCAGAGAGGCTGCGGAGAGGTGCTGCTGGAGGAGGCAGAGCAGCACCAGGAAGGGCAGCGTCCGCCCCACTGATCTTTGGTCCAGGAGCAACGTGCTGGTTATCCAGATGGGACAGCCGGGCTACTGGGCACCCTCCTCTGATACCAGCCAGATGGAGGGTGCAGACTCAGCTGGCACCTAAGCACATTTCTTCCATCTTCCTGCCCAGGGGGTCTTCTCCAGAGTGCCCCTGGAGCCCCACGCCAGCATAACCCAGCACTCATCATGGACAGAGCTCGGCTCGGGAAGGGGTGGGAGATGCCGGCCTCATTCTGCCCGTTGACCCCATCACCAGACGCAGCCCCTGCAGCCGCATCCCGCTGTCAGTCTGACGGACGAGGGCGCAGGGGCTGACGGACACCGGAGCACGGGCCCAGGGCTCCCGCCGGAGGCTGGGGCAGGGCTGCCCAGGATGAGGGCAGCGTGTTTGGGAAAGCAAAGGCAAGTGGCTATTCTGCACAGCGGGGAGCAGGCTGCGTGGTAAGCGAGGGCTGATCATAACCCTGCCGCCGAGGGCCCGGCCTGGCCCTTGTGAGTTGGGGGAGAAGCCATCTGACAGAGCCACTGGAGGGGCTGATCCTGCACGGGTCCCGCGGACGCTGGCAGGCCGACACCATCCCCGCAGTCCGACCTCACAGCTCCGGCCCTCACCGGGAGAAGGAGGTTTCCGCTACGAGCTGCGATGATGACAGCCGCTGGGGCCAAGGACGAGCCGAGCCGGGCTGGGGCATCCCATCCCCGCCAGCCTGGCGGCCCCACAGGACCCTGGTCCCCGGCTCTCGGCAGCCAGAGGTTCGGCCAGCGAAGGGCAGAACCGCCGCAGGGCATGTCCCCCTGCGGAGCCCCCATCCGCCCCACAGCCCTCGTCAGAGGAGAAGCTTGATTGCTTACATAGCCCAGGCTTGCAGTTAGTAGAAAAACGAAACATGTTTTTCACATTAAAATTTCCCTTGAAAAACAATGGTTTAAATCAAGCGTAAGAAAAGCAAAGAATCCAAAAAGAAAAAGAAAAGGGAAATTTTTGGTGGAGCCCAAAAGCAGTCCCCCGAGACTCTGAACTTCCCCCAAGCCCCTGCGCTCCCGGAGGCAGGTGGCCTCCCCGCCAGGACGGCGCAGCGGGACAGCTCGAGCTACGAGATATGGGCACTACGCCGCCACGCCGCTGCCCTGTCTCAGCAGCTGCCAGCCGCTGCCTGCTGGTGAAATCCCGGATCCAGGAGATCAGAGCCGTGCAGGGAGCCAGCCAGGGACCGCACRCCACCAGCATCCCTTAGACCTCATAGCCGGTCGGCGCGGCAGTGGCAGGGACGGGGCTCAGCCCGCGCCCGCTGCTCGCAGGTTATCAGCAGCTGCCGGATAACTGCCGGGGCGGGATCCGGACCTGCAGCCCGGGGGTGCAAGGCTCGGGGAGATGAGGTGGGGGATGTAAATCTCCTGATCTGTCTGTGAGTGAATTCAAAGGGAGACCGATTCAAATCCGCCGTGACATGACTGGCTCGGGGCTGGCAGACAATCCCTGCAGTGTTTGTAACAAATCTTGCTGCTTTCCTTTGAGTGGCCTCCAATTTATTAATTAAAATAGGCAATTATATATAATGTGGGGTGGAGGGGAGCGGGGAGACCAGCTGCACCAGTTATTCTCACTTGGCAGGAACCGTGCTGGAAAGCTGCTCCGGCTCCAGGAGGTGCTTGTGCTTTCAAGGGCTCAAGGCAGAACCTGGGACGGAGCCCGTGCTCAGAGCTGCCCCCAGATCCCCGCCTGGCACGGCTGGGCCCGGGCAGCCAGGCAGTGAGTGGGCTTTAGCTACAGCGACTGCTTTATTTAAGAGCACAGGGCCCAGAGGCCAAGACCTTTTAGAAAATGACTTGCCCGAGTCACCAGGGAGTTGGCAGCAGAGATGGAAGCTGCACCCAGTGTTGCTGGGATCTGCTGAAAAGTGCTGGCTGCCCCCGGCCCCACGAGGCAGGAGCGTGCGGGGCTGGAGGGGGAAGCCAGGGCCTTTTTTAAGCGTCGCCGTCCATCCCTCTGTGCTCATCGATGGGAAACATGATGAGCCAGAGACCCCAGGCTGCAGCAGAGCACAACGAGCGTGGTGCCAATGGAGGGGGAGCGCCATCGGCAACACGCCTGTGCAATGCCACGGCTGCGTGCAGCAACACCTGCATGTCTGGGTTTATCTGAACGCTGCAGATCCCGTGTCAGCAAACCGGCAGAATTTACCCAGAGCCCTCAGTGCTCCCTGCAGGACACGCTGGCATGGGGCTGGCCCCAGCGATGGGCTCCTCTACCTGCTGACCACCAGGGCACGATGGGAACCAGACCCTGCGTAGCTGGCGCAGTGCCTGCACACCCGGCTGGTGCCACGGGGCGAGTCTGGCCATATGGCGCGTTGGCTCCCACCGAGACTGCGCGCTCGGGGCGCGTGCACGCACACGTACACACACATGCCCGTGCCAGAGCCTGCCAGCGGCTGCACCACCGCAGCCCGCGGCCGCCCCCCGCCAGCGCCTGGCACGGTGGCACTGTCTGAATTAAGTAACGTCTCGGGACGTGAGCTCATCGCCAACACCCACGGCCCGGGTGATGCGAGTGGCAGGGCCGGGTGCTGCAGGAGCGGGCCCTGACTAACCTCTGCTGCATCCGCACGGGCTGCTGGGAACACTCCCTGCCCCGGGGCCGGCAGGCACCATGGCACAGGGCACCGCGGCCTCGGGCAGCTCCCACGTGGCACCCGCCACTCCCCTCCTCCTGACACCAGCATGGTCCAGAGCAGCACCGGGGTTTTTCGCCTTTCCTGCAAAGCCCCRGCTGCCGGCCAGGCTCCACGCCAAGCCCCAGCTGGCAGGGGGGACCACCAGCCCCGTACCGCCTCTGCTCCCAAACACCCGCAGATTTTGAGGCAGAGGCCAATGCACCCATGGGTTCCTGTGAGCCCCGGTCAGGGATCACAGAGGGGCATGTGTCCCCCTCCACAGCATAGCCCAGGTGGGATTGCAACTCAGAGCTGCCAGAGGAGCCTCCCAGCCTGTCCCGTCCCCTCAAACAATGACAGGCCCAGGATATTTCCCGCTGCCCTTGGCCAAAACCCTCCCTCTTTCCCTTCCGCTTTCCCGGAGCGGGGACAGCCGCTTTGCCCGCCCAGCTGCTTGGGGAGCAGGCTGTCTAACGATGAATCGATACTAATTCGGGAGGTGTCACCTCTTCGTCAGTCCTCTTGGAAGAGGGTGCAGTTTGCTTCTTTCTGCAGCACCGTGGGAAAATCCTCCCAGCCGCTGGCTTCCCAGGGTGACTCAAATTTGCTCCCAACCAGACCCAGCTCCCTTGGAGGCCGCGGGCAGGCAGGGGACAGCCAAGTCCAGAAACCCGATTCCTGGGGTGCACAGCCCCTGCCAGAGTGATGGCAGAGACAGGGTGCATTTGCCCAGGYGCCCTCGTGTCCCCTGCAGGGAGGGATTGCAGCTGGGGCCGAAGGCAGGGCACGGGGCTGCCCGGGGGCAGTGGAAACCTCAAGCCCCGGCGAAGGGCTCTCGCATGGGATCCCCTCTCCGCGCTCAGCATCAGGGATGCGGAGGGTCAAGGTCTGGGCAGGGGACTCTGCGTGAGCCCAGTGGCTGCGGGTTGCGGGGCACAGGCCAAGCGTTGGAAGAGCCGCAGCCCTCACAAGGAGCTTTCTACCTGCCCTGGCTCCCAGAGCCCAGGGACAAGGTGGTTCTGCAACAGAGGGTCCTCGCCCTGAGCCGCTTCTCCCTGCACAAACACATCCCAATTAGCCGAGAGGCTCGGGGGGGGCTCTTCTCGACTGCTGCGTGCTGGAGGTGTTGGGGCGGCAGGCCGCGGGCCGCCCTGCCCGCCCTTATCTCCACGTGCATTAATATCCGTTGCCATTTGCATCCTGACGAGTGTTGCCACGTTCAGCTTCTGCAGTTCCTGCGTCAGGGAATTCCAGAGGGACAAAGTCAGTGGAGCCGGATCCTTCCCTCCCCATCCCACAGGCACCCAGCACCCATTTGATCAAGTGGCAACTTGTCCTCCGACCGTGAAACAGGGCAAGGAGAAATGCATCCACGTCCTCAGCGTGGAAGGGAACTTCCCTCCAGGGTGTGAAATGCCCCTTCCAGGGCCGCGGGCTCTGCTCTGCGGGCAGCTGGGCTCCGTCTGGCTCCAGGGCTGGGCCGCGCCGGGCTGTCTAGACCCACCTCCCGAATAAAGGAGTTGCAGGACTCGGTAGCAGTTTCCTCATCGGTTGTAAATAATTGCTAAGATGTCTTATCAACAGCTGGGATCATCAATCAGCGACTAAACGACTGCAAATTTGTCCCATAGTTGCAATTTCCACACAATGACCAAACCCTTCCAGAAGTCGCGGGTTACCGACCTGTTATGCTGCCGTTTCCCACCAGCACCCAGTTTACAGCGTCTCACCCCTGTCCCCTGTCCCCTACGCCCCGTCCACCAGCACGCACGGGGAGGGGAGACCTTCGGAAGGAGCCTCCCTCAGCTTTGCTTCCCAAGACTCCAGAGCTGCTTCACAAATCGCCTCCCCAGCCTGCTCCATCACCCGAAAAAAGCCGGAGCAGCAAAACCTGGGCCGAAGATGCCACCTGCTGGAAGCGGGTCTGGTGCCACGGGCCGGCGGGCACCCCGCAGCCCTGCTGTCCAGGAACCCCCAAACCCCACCGCCCCAAAACCCCACAATGCAGAAACCCCAAAATCCCACCGCCCTGAAAACCCACCACCCCAGGAACCCCACAAGGCAGAAACCCCAAAACCCCACCGCCCCAAAAACCCACCACCCCAGAAACCCCACAATACAGAAACCCCAAAGCCCCACCACCTCACCATGCAGAAACCCCCAAACCCCTCAGCCTCGCAACCCCAAATCCCCAGCTCCCCGGTGCCGCAGCGCTGGCCCCCAGTGCCAGGGACCCCAGCGGGGGCCATGCAGACCCTGTGCTCCCCCGAAAGCCGGGGCCTTGGGAACGGGCCAGACTTGAACCGAGCCCTACGTGGGATTTTCAGCAGACTCCCAAGCAGGCAGGGCCATGCTGGGACCCCAACTCGTTTCTGAGTCGCCCCAAGGAACAACCCTGAAAAATAGCCTTCATCTGCCACCCCCCCGAAACTTCTTCAGCACCTGCCAACGCCCATGGGGAGATCTGGGGGGAGACACCCCACTTGAGAAATTTTTGCTGAAATTCAGCATTCACATTCTGTGGTGGCTACTGCTACTTTTTTAAGCAAATCTTGGATTTTCACTGGAAAACCATTTTGTCTTCATTTTTACAGGGCTCAATCTCTCCCCATCTTTTTTCCTCCTTTGAAAAAAAAAAAAAAAAAAAA
>JAYKAV010002960.1:407203-423157 GCA_035582835.1 Phoebastria nigripes
GGCGGCCCGGGCGCGGGGGCCGCGGCGTGCTCCAGCCGTGCTGCGGGGAGAGGGGCGGCGCGCCCAGCGGCCCTGCCTCGGAGCGGGTTGGAGGGCGGCGGTTCCGACCTGCGGCAGCCCAGCCCCGGGCTTTCCGCACCCCCGTCTCCCCAGCCGGCTGAAGTGGCGTGGCACCCCCCCGGGCTCAGGCACCACCGCCCCGCTTCTCTGTCCGGAGCGAACTGAAGCTCCGTGGGGTAACGAGGGGGTTTCTTTTTTGTCTCTTTCGGTAGGGTTTAAATGAGCATGAGAAAAGCTTCACGGGTGATAATATCTAAGACGTAGGCAAGTGCACAAATGATACGTACGCGCCGTTTCCACTCGCTAATGCAGAAGTGCTTTGTCGGCTAGGTGCAGCACGTGAGGAGATGTGCTTTAATCGCTGAGTACAGCCCCTGCTTGTCAGGAGTCATGTTTTTCTGGTGTGGGTAGAAAAGGAGCGTTGGCTGTTGGGAAGGAACTGGCTAAAACATCGCAGTGGGCCACGGCTGGATTTTCTGTTGATCGCCTCCAATTGTTGCGAGATGTTAAATTTGATTCGGAGGATCCTGCCAGTCTCTATTTGTCCTGAAACTTTTCACAGCGTCTTGTCAGAATAAGGCATTGCTTTTTGTTAACGTTTATTGAATTTTAAAAGTCACCCTGACTGTGAGCATAGGTGTCCCTCTGCCACAGTTGATTAGACTTCGCCATCAGTTTGGTTTTGTGACGCGCTGTTTGTCCTTTCGCCCTCTCCGTCAGTCTTACTGGTTAGGCAAGGGTAGGCCTTGCTTGGCAATCTCACAGCTTGTATTTAAGTGTGAGGACAAAACTCTTGATAATGCTCCTGCTACATACATAGACAGGCTGGAGAAAGTGGCTCGGGAGCTGAAGGTTGTAACCTAGAAATGTCGGTCGTTTCTTTTTGTTTAAACACCCCATGTTGGGCTTGTGCCAGCAGAGCACATCTGGCAGTGAACGCACTGAACTGTGGTAGGGAGCTTTTGTTGACTCAGGTCTAGTTAATTGCTAGTTAATGAACTTGTTTTGGGGGTCCAAGTTCATTCGGTTTCACTTACTGTTTGCAGACCGAGCTACTGGAGGTACCCTAGCATATGCTGCAAAAGGAGCAATTCAAACAGCCTGAGAAGCAACAAACGTTGACATTTGTGCTGTTCCAGCTGCAGAGGAATTTGCTGATCCCTGTATTCAGAGTTGTCTGTAAGCACACAGAAAAAAAATCCTCTCTTAAATAGGAGAGTTGAGAGGAGTAAGTTGCTCACTGCTCGAGTGTGGCTACCGTAATAATTTACCCCAGTGGCGTACTGGTAGAAAGTAAAAGAGTAAGGGGAATTTTCAAAGGCAGAGGCAATTGATCTGATTTTCTGTGTTCAACACAGGAGTTCCCATGTGCCGGTAACCAACTTTGAGAAGAATTTGGGTGGTGTAGAAATGTTCTTGAAATCAAACGTTGTGTAAATTGCGTAGACCCAGTTATTTCACAATCGCAAATCTAAAGAGTCTTGCGCAGAAGAGGGAGCAGCAACTTCTCTTGAGTATGTTTCTAGGTCCTGGTGTTTGCTGCTTCCTTATCTTGCAGGGCAGGCAGGGGCAGCGTTGAGTGGATCTCTGGCGTTGCTGCCTTGTGCTTGGGCCTTATCAAGTTTTTCTGTGGTGGCTGGAGGAGCGATGTCTTATCAGAGCAAACCCACGTGGCTGGCATCCTCTCCTCTTTTGGAGAATCCATTGACTTTGCTTAAGGGCCTGTGCCAATTTGAACATAGCAGTAGTAAAGGGAAGTAGCATTCTTTGTAGAAGCTCTGAAATTTCTTCCATGCCAAGCCTGGCTTTGCCAGCATAGGATTTTGAGTGGTTGTGTTGGCCGCGGTGGCTGTTCCGCCTCGGCCGTGGTTGGGGTTAGGTACGGGGTCTGTTGCTTCCTCTTCTGACTTGGCGGTGCTGCGTGGTGTTACTTCTTCTCAAGCGCTGAAAAGTGAAGTAATGTCCTTTCAGGATCGTTAAGCGTTCTAGGCTGCTGCTCACTAGGACAGTATGGTTGTGGAGTATAAATTCTTCACTAACACCGGGAATTGTAAGGAAAAGTGACTGTTTCAAACTCCTGAGGAATCCTGCTTCTGCACACATGGGCTGTTTATTCCAGCATATTCAGTCTTCAGTGTTAAAGGCTACAAGGGTGGCAATAGCTTTCTGTAATGAGCGTTGAGCGTGGGATTGTAAAATTCTGGTATTGTGTGTTGCAGAATGACCCTCTTGTGTCTCCTTGACCTCTGTGTGGTGTGAACCCCAGACTACATTAGTAACAGCTTTCCATTCAGCCCTTCCTAAGCGACAGTGACACTGTGATTAGCCCATGCTGCACTTCCCTCCTTGTTTCTTTCATTAGGACAGTTTGGCCCCCTGAGGGAGGTGGGGGAAGGCCCCCAAAACACGCAGCTGTTTAACAACTAGTGTTTGAGTGCTGCTTTTCTGGGAAGGCCGGTGGTTTTGCTTTCACTTCACCCAGAACTACATCAGATGTTATCTAATGCTTTGTCTATACTAGGGATTAATTAGTGTTATCCAAATCTTTTCTAAAGCCAAGTTCCAAACAGGCTCAGGCCTAACAATTTGCCTCGCTAGTCTGGTGAAGGCAAATTTCAGTGGTTTGGGGTCTTTTTGGCTCTGTAATCGTGGCATGCGTTTGGGACGATGGGCTGCAGGACTCTTCCACCCCATCACACTGAAGGCACTCTTTGCAGCTTTTATGTACCACTTCCTTTTCTCATTCAGTATTTCTTCTCCCATAGGACTATATTTGCCCACGGTGTGAATCTGGTTTTATTGAAGAACTTCCTGAAGAGCCAAGGTAATGTGCTGCCCCAAAGGCTATTGCTGGAATGAACTCCGTCTGCTTGTTGTTTTCCTTTTTCTAGTTAAAAGGCAATGTTGGATTCTAAATACACCTTTTTTACTACTTCTGCCCAATATTTGGCTCATCTTTTCTCACTATGGGTAGAGAGTGCTTAATTTGCATAGTTTGCATCTACAGGTAAATCAGCCATGGGAATGCTGAGTGTCATACGTTGCTGGTAAAGGGCGGGGGAGGAATGGATTGATTTAGAACAAACAAAAAAAAGTGGTAGAGAGGCTTTCCCCATGGCATGTGGTAGCTCTGAACTGGTTTGAGTCATCAGGGTAGAGATCGCCCTGTGAGAGAGGAATCTGCGGAATGGAGAGTGTATGTATGCTTCAGTGTATAATTTAATAACTTAGTTTAGAGTACTAACGGCGAAACATTTTGACTAAGACTTTGGACTCTGCAGTGGAGCAGCTGAGGTCTGTGTTCACGTGCTTTACTGCTGACTCAGTAGTGGGACTGCTCTCTGGCAGTGTCAGAACAGGCAAGAGTAGGAGAAATGCCTTAAAATGTTTCAGACACGTTTGCCGGACCTTGGCTGTGACTGGCTTCGGGACAGGCAGCATGCTGGCAGGCGCTCAGTGCAAGGGCACACTGAGCTGCGTGGGGGGTGTGCCAGACACGTGTTGCTGCCTGCTGAGAGAAGTGGTCTTTATGGACTGAGGTTTCTGTACTGACAAGGTGACGTTTGGTCTGACTACACCAACCTTAGAGGCTGGAAATCAATCCTGGCTAATCCTAACTGTATTGGTGATTTGCTGTGACCCTGGGAGAGTCACGTGATCACTGAACTTTAGTTTTTTGTTACCATGAATGTCAAAGCGTAGACCTGGATACTGAGCAGTAAATGTTCCTGCAGCTCTCTAAAAGCAGAAGCCCAACAGTGTTAAGAGTTTTCCTAATAATCTGTCCCATTTGGTCACATGTCTCTGCAATAGAGAAGTTCCTTTGAGTCAAGATTAAACTTAAGCATGTTTGGGTCATAGTGATCAGGGTTTGTACCTTAAGTCTTCTCTTCCTGGTGCTCTAGAGGATTAGCTGATTTGTTTGAGGTGGATTGTGCAGGGAATCCTTGCTTGACATCGTCGTTCAGTCACTTCTCTGTAGCTTCATGAAATCAGAATCTAAAAGGGTGGGTGGGGAGAGATGGGTGAAGATGTGGGAAGATGAAGGTTGCAGAGAGGGAAAAATGAAAATTGACATGAACAATTAGAAAAACAGCAGCTGAGGGCAGACTAGTTTCTGTATGGAGCTGACCCCTGCCCCGGGGCGGAAGGGAAGGTGAGCAGACCTCTGAGGTCCCTTCGAGCTCTGGCTCAGCACAAAAATGAATCGGTCGCTTCCTGTGTGCTGTTACCGTGCAGCTGTGGTGTCTGCTTTTCCTGTCAAACTCATGTCCCTCACTCCCCTCTGCTGGGAAAATCTTTTCGTAGCACCCTTCTGAGGCTGAGCAGTGCTCTTCATTCCTCACAGGAACACTGACAATGAGACCAGCTCCTCTACGTCAACCAGTGATCAGAGCAGGCATCCTTTTGAGGTGAGTAAGTCCTCTCTATCTGTTCCAACACTTTCTGCTTTGCCATTGAATTGAAGTATTTTTCCATTAGCACATTGTTTAAATGTTCCCCGGATTATGACAAAATTTAGGAAAGGAGGTATTAATATCATCCACATGCTGCTCCTGAAATCTCTGCATGTCGTATTTTTACTGCGTATTTTTAATAGGGCCATCTCTTGTAGCTTATTCTTGTTGTGAGGGGGCTAAGCTGGGATTTAGTGAGCTGTCTGGGTGTGTTGCTATGCAGTAGCCTCAGCTTAAAAGGCAGCAGTTACATGCAGCAGCTAAAGAGAAACCAGGGAAGTTGTAGTTATTTCTTACCTTCATACGTAGTTTCAGTCTGTGTCTGTTCCTCACCAAGCTGCCTCTAAGAGTGCACTGATCCACCTATGTCAACCAAGGCTTGTGAGTTGCTGGGGATCTGAAGAGACTAGTCTTTGTTGGAAGGCTGGTGAAATACCAGGTGTGAAAGCTAAAAGCTGTTTCTCTCCTCATTACAATCTGTTCCCCAAATTCTCTCCCTCCCAGAACGTGGATCAGCACTTATTCACCTTGCCACAGGGCTATGGCCAATTTGCCTTCGGGATCTTTGATGACAGCTTTGAGTTTCCGTTCGGGTCCAATGTGCAGTCGGAAGACAACAGGGACTCTGAGAACCGGAGGGAGCGAGAGCATCAGTCTCGGCATCGATACGGTGCAAGGCAGCCCCGAGCCCGTCTCGCCACACGCCGTGCCGCTGGCAGGCACGAGGGAGTTCCCACGCTAGAAGGGTGAGAACAACTGCCAGGTTCTTGTGGAGGAAGCCCCGTTATTTTTCACTGATGAGAGTTAGCTGAAAATCAGCCCGTCTCTTGTTCTCATCAGTTTGAGGAGCAGTCTCTTAAAGACTGCTCCTGAGCACAGCTGTCCAGTGCGACTCTTCCATAGGTGCCCAGCTTTGCCCCTGCAAACTCATGCTGCTGGATGGTCGGGCTTCCGCTGCGCCTGCAGCTGTTGGCAGCTCTTGCCTTGAGTTTATAGGGGCCATTTCACCTGAGCACAGTGGCTACTACAGTGTGGCTGGGAGTTTTGACTGTTAAACCTGCAAGGAGAAAGCATTCCCTGGTCATTACCAAATGTTGTGCTCAGTGTGAGGGGAAACGAGAGAAAACACCGGACAACAAGACTAATGTTTCTTTAACTGCATCCTGGAGAGCCGCTTGCTGTCTTTGTCAGAAATGATCCCCTTAGGAATAAAATATTGAAACTTCTCTTTATCAATGAATAATCAGTTCATAAGATGCGATTGCAACTGCTACAGGGTATTTTTCCTTTTCCCTCTGATGATGCGACAGTATTTAGCCACTCCTTCCATGTCATGTTTCTGGGCTGGGAGTTAGCAGGCACTAATTCTTACATAATCCTGGTTTTCTTGTCTTTCAGAATTATCCAGCAGCTTGTCAATGGAATTATTGCACCTACAACAATACCAAACCTAGGACTAGGTCCTTGGTGAGTTGGAAGATGTACTGCTCTTTCTGACAGTGTTCTTGTTCATACTCCCAGCTGAATTTAATTGTTGTCCTTATTCTTAAAGGGGAGTCTTGCATTCAAATCCAATGGACTACGCATGGGGTGCCAACGGCTTGGATGCAATTATTACACAGGTAAAATTGGCATTATAATGGAGTCTCCCATCCCCTTGTGCGGTGCTGCAAAATTGCCATTGTGATGCAGGGGGGCAAACCACTGAAGGTGCAGAAATGGGAGACAAGGTCCGCGGTGCAAGCAATGCAGGGTTCAAGTGCCCTGGGTCAATAAATGAACAGATTCTGTGTGCTGCTGAGCTCACATCTTCTTTCTGCCTTCTGGGGCCTATTGTTTTTTCAGTTACTAAATCAGTTTGAAAACACTGGACCGCCGCCAGCAGACAAAGAAAAAATCCAGGCCCTCCCCACCATACAGATCACACAGGAACACGTAGGTATGTATATCTCCTCCAGAGAATCGTTCACAAAGAGCTCTGTGAAAGTTCTGTTTAACAGTTTTTTTGGATTTTAATTTTGTCTGCTAGTACCTTCAAGGCCTAAAACATTTCAAAGAGGGGAGAAAGCTGAAGTATTGCTCTGTTATACTCTCTCAAAAAAAAAGAGCAGTGTAGACTGGACGGATTTGCCCTGGGGAGGCAAACTGTTCTGAAAAGTTCAGTGTGGATAGAGATGAAAAAGCAGAAGGGAAGGGAACAATGAAGCAAACCCAGGGCAGCGAGAGGTGGAGTGATGGTGGTAGGAACTGCAAAGCAACAAGCTTTCCTCTCTGCAGGGATGAAGCAGCAGTGGGGGGAAGGGGAAAAGGTGATGGGATCCCGAGTCAGGTGCTTTGAGTGTTGTTCTCTCCTTTATTGCTTAGCTGTGTTTTGCTTTCCCTTTATGATACAGATTCTGGGTTAGAGTGTCCTGTGTGTAAAGAAGACTATACAGTCGGTGAAAATGTCCGACAGTTACCTTGCAATCACCTATTCCACAACAGCTGTATAGTCCCTTGGCTGGAACAGGTTAGTGCCATCTGCGTGGGTGACTTGGGTTTTGTAGCACTTGAGTGTTTGTTCTGGTGGTACTGTTCTTCTCTGTAAATATTTTCATACCTCCATGATGAGGCCTAAGCATGAGCAACCTTTGATCAGAGGAAGGAGTGTCATCCTAGCCTTTTCCTTGAGTGCTGCTCCACTATCGTGTTTCTAATCCTGTTTCCCGTATTTCTTGTTTTGTTTTTGTCTGCTCCACAAAGCATGACACGTGTCCTGTGTGCCGGAAAAGCTTAAGTGGACAAAACACAGCCACAAATCCCCCAGGACTCACAGGGATGAACTTCTCATCATCCTCCTCCTCCTCTTCCTCCAGCTCACCAAGTAACGAAAACTCATCGAACAACTCATGAATCTTAATCCAACCCTCTGTCCCTGGGGCCCTGTCCATTGTCCTTCCTCCCTCCCCAGCCAACGTAAGCAACGAAAGGGGCTTCCAGAGCAGAGCGAGGGGAGGGTGGCAAGGGGGAAGCAGTGCCCCCAGAATTCTTTTTTGAGTTCTGAAGACACGGAGACTCTGGGTCCTTCAGAGATGAGAAGCCTCAAGTTCTGTGATGGGGGGAAAGAGCTCTGTCTATTAATAAAAACATCCATTTGCCACGTGGACTTTTAACCATTGCAGTGAAAGGCTGCTGCGCTCCACAGACGGGAAACCCGAGGTGCTGAGCTAGCGGTTGCAATTCTGAATGGAAAGGTTGTTTGTATGGTTTTGAATTTGAGATTCCTTTCTTTATTTCTTTTGCTCCTCCTCCTCCCCTTGGATACTATCTCTTCTGCTTTGGAGATTGAAGTCTTTAAAATGAAAGCGTAATGATACTGCCTCCCTCCCAGGATCTCCAGCTGGGGAGGGCCAATAGTTGCCACTGAAAAAATGAACTCTTGAAATAGACCCCATTATCCTTCCCTTCCCCGTCTCAAGTCCCATTTATTTTCTTTATAACCTCGCCCTTCTGATACTCAACACTGAAAGGGTTTTTATAATTTTAAATTATTACTGCTGTTAAATAAATGGACGTTTCAGCTCAACGAGACGTTATGCATGATTTGAGGAAAACTACAGGGTAAGCTCTCCGGAGACTGCTGTGCTGAGCCGACCCCTTTCACCCCAGGGCAGGCTGGGCTTGTCCGAGCCCTCCTGCATGCCGAGCGCAGGCATGCTGCGTGCTCCGGGCACCAGACTCCGACGTGACCAGCACCCGAACGTGCGTTGCCAGCCTGCAGATCGTTGAGCGGTTGGCTGCAGGATTGCAACTGAAAGCATCCTTGCCTGGTCTTTTGTATTTTTTACACCTTCTCCCTGTTGCAGTCCTGCCCTTCTCAGCCTGAGTGGACTTTTCCAGTGTCGACATCAGGACTGGGCATGCATCAGAGGAAGGACCAGCCAAATATCATTGTGATTGAATAATATACAGGAAAAACAACATTTTGGAGAAAAGTGTATTTCAAAGCTACTTAAAATACAGCTGATTAAAAAAGAGAGGGACAAATATCCAGGTGTGTTTGTGACTCAGTTTCTGTGACAGAGCTGGAGGTTGGAGAATGAAAAGAATGTGACCGGAGCGGGCAATGACCTACCTGCTGCCTGTGTCCATGCTCACTGGGGCCGGGAGGCACGAGAGGGACAAAAACCTGGGTTCACTTGGCGCTCTCCCTGAGGGCCTTTGGTTTTGGTCTGGTCATGCTGAACCTCCAGCGCAGCCCTGCCAGCTCCTGGGCCAGGAGCACGGGCAGGGCTGCGTGCTGGGGTAGGCAATGTCCTCGGAGAAGGGTGCGTGGGGAGAGGGGTGAGGTTTCTGCTCTGCTTGGGCTTTTGCGGCACAGCCTGGTGCAGAGCCGGCAGGAGGAGCAAGGCGGTGGCACGTGGCTCTGAAGCGCTGGCCTGGGTGGTGTGGGACAGATGTCAACTGATGCCCCTTTCTGTTGCAGGGACTTTGGGCAGTCAGTGGGACTCCCTGACCCGCTAACCGGCTGTGCACTCCAGGCCGCGCGTCAGGACCTTGCTGTGGCAGATGCCAGAGCGTAGATGGGGAACCTGCCCCCGTGGGGGCTGCTGGGTGAGATGGACRGAGGGTTCAGTGGCTTGGGAGGCTCCCTGCTTCTTCTCCAGCTTTTGGGGCCCTATGAGTGGGCTGGGGGTGGCTGGGGAAGGTGCTGGCCTCCCCAGGCGCTTGAGGTCCTGGCACCAGCAGAGCTTTGGTGCTGCTTTCAAAGTAGCCTTACCCGAGGACCTGGCCCTTCCTCCTGAGAGCTTTCTGTGAAGGGATGTGCCTCCCGTAGGAGGGGGAAGGCAGGTGGCTTGTTTGGCATTTCTTGAGCCATTTTGGAATAAAAGAAGAGAAGGTTCATTGGAGAAAACATCCCAAATGTGGAGGGCAAGCAGCCTTTGCCAAGCCTGCCGGGGCCGCACGGCCAGCGCTGAGCAACTCTCCTGGAATGTTTTTCCTCCTTGGCTTTGCCAGTGCAGCCAGGGCAGCCCAGCGGCGCCTTTCATCTCAGCGGGTGGATGCCTGCGGGATGAGGGTTTATCTCAGGACTGGTATATCAGGGTTAATAGCTCATCCTCCGCCGGAGGTTGAGCCAGGAGCTTCTGCCACCAGGATCCTGGGCTTGGGAGGTGGGTGGCAGCAGGAAGGTCCCCAGCTGAGCTTGCCTGTGCCCATCAGCTGGGCCAGCGTGGAGGGAAGGCTTTGCTGTTTAGTCACCAAAACGCAGTCTGGGAGACCTGGAAGAAACTTCTCCTGCCACATTTCAGCTGCTGGCTGTGGTGTGGAATTCCCGGCTCCCCTGGAGCTCAGGGGGCGATTTCCCACGTGTGAGCAGTGCTCAGGGTAGGTTTTGAGTGGGCGAAGCAAAGCCCATGGAGGGTGCGAGGCTGCTGCCAACCCGCCTGGCAGGGGCTCCCGGCCAGGGCCAGTGCCCGCTGTGGTCACCACACAGTTAACACAGTGGCTGTTCCTTCTCACAGACTCGTTTGGAGCTGGTTGGGTAAGAAATGGAACAAGTTTGGTGGTTTTCGCTGGGGCCATCGCTCATGTCTGACGTGACAAAGTGACCAGGCTGTGATGCCTTGCTGCGGCAGGCGCAGAGGGTGGCGCAGGAACGTGCCCTGGCCAGGAGGCCGAGGCGCAGGTGCTATTTCTGGCCATGCTCCCCTCCAGGCGAGGGGCCGGTCCTCACCACCAGCCGCCTTCCCGGCTCCATCTCTGCTGGGGACGATGGAGCGGAGCTGGGCTGAGGAGGGGCAGGACCAGCCTGGAGGCACTGGCTGCAGCCTGGGGAGGTTGGAGCTGGCTGGGGGCTGGCTGCCCCACTGCACCTCGGGTCTTGGTCCGGGGCATGGATTGGGCACCATCCGCCTAAGTGGGAGTCTGTGGCCCAGGTGCTCCTGCTGGGGACGGGTCCCCAGAGCAGGTCTGGTCCATTCTGCTCATGATGTCCTGGCTCAGGGTCTGCACATGGGTGGGGAGCAGCATCCCAGCTCCCCCCAGCTAGGGGCAGCCCCGAGGCTGTGTCTGCCCAAGGGTCTGGGCCGGCTCCTGTGGTGCTGCCCAGCGTCTGGTCTCGCAGAGCCCACTGCAACGGCACAGCAGGACGCTCGCCTGCAGCTGGGCTCTTGCTCTGGCACCAGGGACCCTCTTGCCCCCTTGCCCCTCTTGCCGTGTCCCTTTGGGTCTCCAGGGCTGCATCCCTTGCACAGAGCCTGGCACCTCCCTGGTGATGCTCCTCCCTGGAGCTGCGCCATGCTGGCTGCAGGTCACGCGTGCGTGTGCTTTGCTCCAGCACGAGCGCAGGGTCCAGGCTCTCCCCCGCTGGCAGCTGCTTTTTCCTGCTCCCTCCTTTGTGCCACTGACCAACCATTGCTGTGCTTTCCTGCGGGTTAGGTTTTGGGTTGGGTGTCTCTCTGCCTGCACGCATAGGTGAGGGCATGGGTCGATGAGGAGCTGGATGCAGTGGTGGCTGCAGCCGTGACCCTGGGGGAGCCAACCCCACCTGGCCCGAGCCAAGCCCACCGTTGAAGCTCCAAGACTCACTCCCCCTTCCGTACCACGAACACAGATTTAATTGCCACAGGTGCTTGGACACAAGACAAATACGACCCGCTGTTACATCCCAGCCCCATGGCCTCTGTCCCAGGCCCAGCCCCTGCAAAAATGCCGTTAGCGGAGCGATGGCTGCCTGGTCTGGGCTGCGCGGGTGGGGGCGCGACGTCAGCAGTGCCGGCACGCGGTGGCTGTGCTCCCCGGACTGCACTGCGCCGGCTCTGCCTCGGTGGGATGGTGGGGACAGCCGTGTCCCTGCACGGCTGCAGGCTGCGTCTGGAGCATCTGCCTTCCGCATCCATCCTTCGCCGTGCATTTAAAAATAAAACAATAAATAGCAAAAAAATAGATATGTACATAAATAAAATAACCCTTTTTTTCCATTTTTTCCTGCAAGACAGTCCGGAGCCGCCCACGGGGCTCAGCTGATGAGCATGGGGAGGAAGTGGGTGGAGAGGTGCTGCCGGCGCGTCTTGCCCCCTCGCTGCGGCCTGCCCTTGCTATTGAGCGAGAGGAACATGGGGCGGCCCCGGTGCCGCCAGCGCAGTGACGCGTAGGTGTTGTAGCCGTTCTCCTCAATGCGCTCCGTGAACTTGCAGTTGGGGCTGAACTCCTTCTGGCAGGAGAGGGAAGGGGGTGAGGGGCGGCTGCGCTCAGCCGGGGCCTGTCATCGCCCTGCTCCAGCGGGGTCGGACCCCGAGAGCGGGGCAGGGCAGGACCCCGGCTCCTCCCCGGTCCCCGGAGGGCAGAGGGGCTCTGTGGGTGCAGTCCCCCGCTGGGGAGCAGGTCAGGGCGTGGGAAACCAGGAGCCTGCTCCTGGGCAACAGTCCCGGCGGATTTGGGACCCCCCGTTCCAGCTCTGCCCTGCGCCTCTGACCCCGGTCCGGTCCCTCCCGGGAGGCAGCGTCCGACCTACCGACCCGTAGAGCCTCCCCTGCTTGTTCATGGCCAGGTAGAAGCCGGTGTGCACCGCCCGGATGGCCACGACGCCGACACGCACTGACCGGATCTCGACGATGCCTGCAGGACAGGGAAGCGCAGCCGTGAGCCGGGGAAGGTCGGGTGACCTCCCTGAGGGGCCCTGCCCCGACGCCGGGTCTGTGACCGCAAAGTGTCCCCCCAGAGGGACAGAGCCACTGACCCTCGCCCGACGCCAGAGCAGCCAGAGGGATGGCGGGAACGAGGGCTGCAGCCTGAACTGGGAGCAGGAGGGGGAACCTCTGATCCGGGGGGGATTTGATCTTTACTCCTCTCCTCCCCAGGGCCCAGCTGCTTCCCAGGAGCCAGGCTGCGCAGGAGCAATGCCAAGCACAACCTCCGCTTGCCTGGAACAACCTCTCAGCCTCTGCCCGGTGCTGACCTCGTGTTTATCCCACCCTCATTGGCAGCTCTGCCCATGCATCTGTCCCGAACGTGCCTGTGGTGCCCTGGGGACCTGACCCCGCTCTCACCAGCGCCTGGCCCCCCCATGCACTCAGGGCACCGAGGCCGGCGTGGCCCTCAAGGGGCAAAGTGTGTGCGGGGGTGGCAGCAATGGTGCACAGCCACGTTACGGTGGACAGAGGCACCCAGGCAGAGGGCTGCGGGGGCAGGAATGCGGCTGGGACAGTGCTGCCCACGGATGCCAGTGCCCATCACCCGGCTGGCACAAACATGGACACGCAGCCCTGCAAGGGCAGGAGGGATGCAGCGGCACTGCAGGACATGGGGACAAGCCCGGGAGGTGGTGGCAGCTGGGCTGTGAAGCTGCAGCAGGGCCCAGCTGCGGCTGGACTGGAGTGCGTGTGCCTGGCCGCCAAGCTCCCAGCGCAGCCGCTAATGGGAAAGGCATGCGGTCGGACCAGCGGCTCTGACAGGGGAAACACCCAGAGCATCGTCAGGGCCTCTGGATTCCTGTACCGCCTCGCGCCCGCCAGCACCCAACCAGCCCCAAGTGCCGCTGCCAGCCCTGCCACTGGCTGGGCCTACGGTGCTGCGGGAAGGGGAGAAGGAATCTCCAGCGGGCAGAGATGCAGGCAGGGCAGCGGGCAGGGTGCGAGCCACAGCAGGAGCTGCCCCGTCCGGCCGGGGCAGGAGGATGCGCGGAGGCTTTGTCTGGCAGCGGCACGCACAGTGCAGGGGGCTGCAGCCCCTGGGCAGGCATCGACTCCCTGTCTGAGCTGGCATTGCCTGGGCATCGCCTGCCTGGGGCACTCGTGCCCTCGCCAGGAGTGGACAGGGTGGATATGGCACTGGGACAGCGTGAGGGCTCCCAAGCATTCGGCTCCTTCGGGGCAATGTGTAAGAGGGGATTTTCAGCCCAGCTGCCTCGGTGCTGCCACCAGCACCCGGCCCTGGCACCCACCGGGACCCACAGGGCCTGGCCCAGTGAAGCCGTTGACAAGCAGCAGCCGTGGGGAAGGGCTGAGCGAGTGCCTGCGAATCCATCCCACTTGATCACCGTCTGGAGCTGCTGCTATTTATAACAAAGGACTTCTGCTTTTCTAAAAATAACCCCCCGTTGCTGTTCCTGGCGCCCCGGCCGGCTCTGCCGTGCTTTGCTCGCAGATGCCCGGCCAGTGCCTGGCTCTGCGCAGGGGGGATGGGTCCCTGCAGGCACAGGGCAGCAGCCCAGGGCTGTGCAGCAGCCCGGAGGCAGCTCCCAGTGCTCCCAGCCTCACAGCCTCAGCCCCAGCAGGGTCCCAAGGAAGCTGGGGCAGATGCAGGGCTCGAGGTGGGAGAAGCCCTGGGACAGCCCCTGCCACCCTGCTGCCACTGGCAGGGCTGGTCCAGCAGCTGCCATGAGGGCTGAGGAGCAGAGCCTGAGCCCAGCCCAAGCACAGGTTATCTGCCGCGCCGATAACCGGAGTGAGTCCCATGCGACAGCCTGGAGCCGCTCCACCTGCCAGGCCCCATTGCCGCACGGCCAAGGGAACGTGTTGGGGCACTTTGTGCTGGCAGCGTGCCCGGTCGGGAGTCCCGACAGCCTGACACTGCAAGAGGGTTCCCTGGGCTGGGCTGGGCTCCCTCGTCCTGTGGCCGGCCGGGCGACGTCCTCCTGCACTGGCCAGGAGACAGGGCAGCCCCTGCTGCCACCGGGACATGGGCTGGGGGATGCTGCTCCCGTCCACAGCATCCTTCCCACCCCAAGCCCCGACGCCCTGCCAGGGCCCCTGGGGATGCTCGGGCATCCCCCCTTCCCAAGGCCCGCAGCATCCCCACCCTGTCCAGCCACTGCCCTGCCAGCCTGGTGCCCCCCTCCCTGTCACAGGAGTCCGGGACCCAGCGCCCAAAATGGGCGGATACCATGGTGCTGAAGCTGGGCTTGCAGCCCTGGCCCTTGCTGCAGCTGTACCGTGGGTGCCACATCCCCTCAGGACCCATGGCACTGTCACCTGGAGGGGGTCTGGGTGGGAGCAGGCGGCTGCAGAGCCGAGGCAGGATCCCAGTGCCGGGAGCAGCCTCTCTGCTGGCATGGGGACCCCGGTGCTGGCCTCCGCAGCCACCTCTTCCCACCGCTGCACGCGGCTGCTCCCGAGGGCTGGAGGGTGGAGCAGACGCAGCCCCAGCCCCAGGGGAAGGCCTAATCCTGCCTGCTTGTTCCCAAGCTCCAGATTGCAGCACAGCCTGGGTAGCGCTGACATCCCGTAGTGTTTGCCCTCTCCATCCCCCCTGGGATGCGCTGCCCGGCGCTGTGAGCCCCCCAGGCCCCTCTGCAGGAGCAGCCTGTGGGGAGGCTGCAGCGAGTGCCCCCCTCTGCGTGCTGTGGTGGGGGCTGCCGGCTGTGCCCAGCCGGGTCCCCGCACGATGGGTTTCCCTGCGGTCCACGTGTGCCCTCAGACTGTGCCGAGCCCTGACCTGCTCTGCAGGCAGCGGATGCTCTGTGGTCCCCTCCAACAGGGCTGCTCTGCTCTCCTGTGCCAGCCTCACAGATGCTTGGTTCTGAGACCAGCATCACCCCGAAGCTTCCTCCATCCATCCTCCTCCTCAGCCTTTATCCTCCCCAGTGTGTTTACAGGGAACGATCAGATCCCCCCCAGTCAGTGCCGGATGAAGATAACCCGAAACGCAGAGCAGGGGAGGCAGCCCACCCCCCCGACTGTGCTGGCAGGACAAGATGGGACGAGGGAACCCCCCAGGTCACCCCAGGCACTGGGCAGAGCTGGCAAAGTGACGCCGGCTCCCTGGCCATGGCACGCCGGTGTCCGTGCTCCTCTCATCGCTCCCACAGTGAGGCGGGCAGCAAACCCCGGGAAAGGGGCTCCCGGGGACGAGGGCAGGAGGAGCCGTTCGAGCTCGAGCGAGCTGTGTGCCCCGGCCAGCCGTCTGCGGGGCAGCGGGGACCGCGGGGACAGAGGGGACTACGGGGACTGTGGGACAGCAGGGACCTGCGGCTCCCGCCCGGCCGGAGGAGACGCTTTGGCAGCGGTTTTTGCTGGGCGGGAGGAGCTGCGGGCGCTCCCCGGGGCCGGGCTCCGTCCAGCCTTCGCCCCCCCCGGCCGTGCCCTCTGTCCCGCGCCCGGCCCCGGCAGCGCCCGCCTCTGCCGCAGCCTCGGCGCCCCGGCGGGCTTGGGCTCTCGCCCCCCGTGGGTGGGAGGGCGGCGCGACCCCGCGCGGCCGCGGGGGGCGGCCCCAGGCCGCGGCTCTCCCTGGTCCCGGTCCCGGTCCCGGTCCCGGCCTCGGCCTCGGCCCCGGCCCCACTCACTGCCCGGCCGCTCCCTCCAGCGCGTCCCCTCCACGCCGCCGCCGCCGTCGATGCGCAGGAAGAAGCGGGTGGCGGAGAAGAGCCGCCGCCAGCGCACGTCGCCTTCCAGGTGGCCGTAGCTGCGGGGGGGCCGCCGGCCGCCCCAGGCGGCGCTGCCCGCCCCCGGCCCCGGCC
>JAYKAV010002960.1:423414-458943 GCA_035582835.1 Phoebastria nigripes
GGGGCGGGGCCGCAGGGCGGGGCCTCCCATTCATAAATCGGCGCCCCGACGGCTGCCCTAGCCGCTCACGGTCCCCGTCTCCGGTCGCTGAGCTGCGCTCGTAGGGCGCCCGGCTGGGGGCCCGCACGCCCCGGCTCTCGCGGCGGGTGGGCCGGGGCCGGGCCCGGGCCCCTCGGGCAGGGTGCGGGGAGAGGCGGCGGGGTACGGGGCTGCCGTGGTCCTGGGCTGCCGTGGTCCTGGGCTCGGGGCCGGGAGGGGCGCGGGGCAGCGCCGTGTCGTCCCCCTCCTCCCCCGTGTCGTCCCCGGCTCCCGTCCCGTCCCGTCCCGTCGGGGCCGCCGCGGCCGCCAGGGGGCGCGGGGTGCGGCCGCGCTGCATCATGGGAGTTGTAGTTCGGCGGAGCGGAACTCCCGCTCCCGGCGCGCATCGCGCGGCGCCTGCGCGGTGGCGGCGCGCGGCGCGGCATGGCGGCGTAGCGCGGGGGCATGTCGCTGCTGCGGCTGCGGGCGGCGCTGCTGGGCCCGGCCCGCCTGCGGGGCGCCGGTGAGGGGCCGGGAGCGGGGGGCCTGGGGCCGGGGAGGGGGCCTGAGGCCGCGGGGTCCTRAGGGAGGGAAGCGGGGGTCCCTGGGGTCCTGCCCCTCATCCCCCGGGGCGGAGCTGGGGCTGTGGGGACCCGGAGGCCCGACCATGGGGACGGAGCTGGGGCTGTGGCGTCCCCTGTGGTCCTGAGCATCCCCCTAGGGCAGAGCTGGGGGCTGTGGGAGTCCCTGGCGTCCCGAACGCTCCACTGGGACAGAGCTGGGGGCTATGAGGGTCTTTTTGCGTCGTGAGCCCCCCCACCCCCTTAGGGATAGAGATGGGGGCAGTGGGTGTCCTGGGGCGCTGTCATTCTTTAAGGATAGAAATGGGGGTCTCGGGGGTCCTGTCCCTGCTGTGGGATAGAGTCTGCCTGCTCTGGGGGCTGCTGGGGTCTTGCCACCCCTGTGTGACAGAGCTGGGGTTCGCGGTGTCCCTGGGGTTGTGTTCCCTCCAAGAGATTAGAGCCAGGGGGTGAGGGGGGTGTCCCTGTCACTTGCTGGCACAGAGCTGCCCCCCTGCCCTTCTCTGCTGCTGAGGTTGCTGGGACCTCCAAGCTGAGCTGAGAAATGCCGCTCGCCCTCTCCTCTCTGCACCCTCCCTACTGCCCAGCTGGGGCCCAGCACGGTGTAAGGGGTGAAGCCTCCTCTGACCTCCTGGTCTTTGTGTCTTTCTGCTGCAGGGATCCCATGGAGTGTTCTCAGGAACTACTCCTCTGCCAGCGCCAAGGAGAAGGCGAGGAGAAATGCCATCTGCGAGAGGACAGAGCTGCTGGAAGGTGAGTTGGGGAGGGCTGGGAGAGCTGCAGAGGTTTCCCTTGTTCAGTGTCCGGGAGGCTTTCTAGGAGTCTTCCCATTCTGTGTAGCCATAAAGAAGATATTTGGGACTGGAAATACTTGTAGCCTGGATAAGGATGTGGGGCTTCCCGTGGACTTGCTGGCCTCCCTGAGCGAGTTCTGTCCTGTCCCAAGGACCTGGAGGCCCACCCTACCCACAGGAAGCGTTGAGTTGCTGTAAAACGCAGGGTGGTCCTAAAGGATGGTAGAAGAGTCCCTCCAGGGCATGTGAGGGCCCTGCAAACTGACCTGGAATGTGCTCTGGCTTTGGGCTCTCTGCCCGGGTGAGCAGAGGACATGGGGTTCTAGGAGAGAGGCCCAGTGAAGTGGCCAGGCAGCAGGTCAGACAAACGTGAGATGGTGCTTTTTCCCTTGCAGTGACATTGTTGGGTTCCCCGGGATGCTGGGGTGGGCCACAACATATGGGTGATTCCCAGAAAGACAGTGGTCAAAGCAGCTGATTGCTGGGAGGAGGGCTGGCCAAGGAGGGAAGAAGTCCTTGTGTGGACCCTCTTTTCCTGAGCATGTTCCTGGGTGCTCCCAGAGGTGAGGCCCTGCAGTAGGACACAACCTTCTGCTGTGCCTTGCATCCCTTCACCTCTCCCCGGCTGTGTGTTTCCTGGCAGTGCTGAAAGCTCGAGTGAAGCAGCTCCAAGCCAGTAATGTCCCGGAGGTGACGGTCAACAAAGTGGAGCTGGCCCCGCTGGGAAATGACAAGTACCAGGACCCGCTGCGGAAAGTGGTGGCTCCTGGCCCTGTGGAGGAGCAACCCACTCCCAGGGGAAGGGATGAGAGCCCGGCCCGGCCCAGCAGCTGGGTTGAGAAGTTGAAGAAGGAGATGTACATCCGGCAGCTGAAGGTGGAGCGGAAGTTATCCATTGCTGCCTCCCAGCTGGCTCTGGGGGGCCAGGCCAAGGCCAAACCAAAGGGCAAGGCGAAGGCCAAAGCTAAAGCCAAGAAGAGCCTGAAGAGCCCAAAGGCTAAAGTGGCTGCTGCCTGGAGCCAGAGCCATGCTGGCCCCCACGGTGTCTATGCCCACAGCAAGCCCAGGGTGGCAGCAGTGAAGGAGGGTGCAAAGGCGCAGAGGCCTCGGAGGGTGCTGGAGGACAAGGACAGCAGCCAGTACAAGATCCTGCAGCAGACCATCCAGTCCAACCTTGAATGCTTCCTCTTCTTGCAGCAGCCAGAGGAGGCTGAGAGGTTCCTTCTCTTGTACCACAGCTCCCCTGTGAAGAGAAGGATTTTGAATGTCAATGCGTACAACATTGTGATGCGTAGCTGGGCAAGAAAGGTACCGAGCTGCAGGCTGCTGCCCTGGTCTGGCTGTCAGGTTTTCTGGGTGGCTGGGGGCAAGAGGGGGGCTGGCTCAGGAGGAAGAGCCTCAGGCTTGTAGAAGCAGTGGTCACAGTTTTATCTGTGTTTTTCATATCTGCCTTCAGCAAGTGTTCAAGGAGGGCTTGGCTTCTGCTGGGAGGGATGGAGCTGATCGGAGGCCACTGAATCAGGCCACTGATCCCTGTGAGGTGGCTTTGAGGGGAAGAAGGGGATGGGGCAGGATAGAGGTGGCTAAATTTGAACAGGAGCAGAGGGGCGTGAAGCTGTGATTTGGGGCTGCTGGTTTCTGTGTCCACAGCCCCCTTCCCTTCTCATCTGCAGGGCCGCTTGCAGCGCATCAACCGGCTGTTTTCCATGCTGGAGTCCGTCGGCCTCCGGCCCAGCCTGGACTCCTACGCGGCAGCGCTGGAGTGCATGGGCCGGAACCAGTCGTCCACCAAAGCCATCTGGAGGTAACGCACTTCACCTGCTGCAGGGTGCTGCCAAGCCCCAGGGCAGCATCTCCACAGCCTGCTGCTTTGCCATGCTGGGAGAACTGGGAGCTTGCTCTGGGGAGGAGATGCACTGGCTCAGGGTCAGGAAGACCTGCCCCAGCTGCATGCACATCTAGATGCTCTGACCCACTTCTCGTGGCCAGATTTAGGGGCAGGCAGAGCTCCCACAGTGGGCCCCCCTCACCACCCCCAGCTGCTAGGGAGTTTGTCTGAGATCTTGCAGGGAAAGGAGATGTAGGAGGTGAGAACAGCCTTACTTCTGGCCAGAGCTGTGTCTGCTCCCCCCCAGAGCTCACAGAGCAGCTCCCTGGACTGGGAGCAGCCTCTCTCCAGTCAGGTACTCCTTGGTTCTGCAGCCATTCTGGGCATCTCTCTCCCACTGGCCCCTCCATCACTGCCCGGTAGGAATGGCTCCTCCATTCATTTTTACAGCACCTCCATGGAGTTTGCCCTTCCTGGTAGGCTCAGCCAAACAGCTGTTTTTTTGCAGGGTGCCAGCTCTCTGGAGGAGCGTGATCAGGAGATTCAGATGGATTTCATGGAGCATAATGGGCAGAATAAGTGTCAGACCCAAAGTGAGGAGCTGAAGGAGCCCTGTGAGATCCCGCCAGGCTGGGTCTAGGGGCAGTGCTTGGGTCTGGTAGCGCAGCCAGCTGCCTTGCCAGAGGATGGAGAAAGCTTTCTGGTGATCTGCTAATGCTGCACAAACACCCTTGGGTGGTTCAGGGATTTATCACTGGCCTCGTGTGTGCCTTGGCTGGCTAACAAGTTCTAGATGCCTCTGAGTGAATGTCTTCCAGTCAGCTGATTTAGAAGTGACTGGCATTGACTTACCTGCCTGGGTGTGTGGGTGTTGCGTCAATACAGCAGTACACCTGTAGGGCTGTCTATAGGCAGATGTTTATAGCACACCTGCATGGATTTGTCAACCCCAAGCCTTGCCAGGGCGTGTGTATGTTTCCCCACAACTGTTGCTGTTTGCTGGCGCTGTGTGTGTGGGTACGAGCTCTCGTTTCCCTTCCTCTCCTAAACATGCTCTCCCAGTTGGACACAGCAGCGGCGTGGCCTGGAGCACTGAGCCTGTGCTGGGAGCATGTGAGATGGGGCTTGTTTCTCGCTCTGCTCCCAGACTGCAGGGTCCCTTTGAGGGTGTAAGGTGGGAGTTGCTTGTTTTAACTAGGCTGCTGTGGGGTAGTTTTCAGGGAGAGTGGGTCTGCAGAGATGCAGAGCTGTTCCTCACTGAAGCTCCTTGCTGCTCCCAAACATACCGAAATGCAGCTGGGACGCACGCAGCAGCAGGGTTCACAGCATGTTGCAGTTCTGGCTCAGGGTGCTGTTTGTCACCTCTTGGGCTCTTAATGCTTTCCCAAAGCTACGAGGGGCTCCCTCCTGCCCATTTTGCTTTCAGGCTGATGGGGGCCTGGGCTGGGGCCTGGCTGGCGCTGCTGCCACCCAGGTCTGCCTGTCCTCCCTCCAGTGTCACCTGGCGCTGGCTGGGCCAGTCGGCAGGTGGGGCTCTGGGCTCTGCTGCGCCTTGGATCCTGGCTCCAGCCCAGCAGAGCCAGGAGGATGTGGTCCTGCAGCATCCTTTGTGGGGCTGGGGAGTGGGAGATCTTGGTGTGTGCAGGGGATTCTGGTCCCTGGCAGCGATGGGGGCTGCAAGGAAGAGAGCTTCCTCACAGGCACTGTGGCCGCTCCTGGTGCTCAGGCTGTTCCTGCTGCAGCCCTGCGAGCCGTGCTCCTGTGCCCTGGCTCCCAGGCTTGGTGCATGAACCGCAGTCCCCTGCCCCTTTGCCCAAGCTGTGACCAGCCCTGTGGGTTCCCTTCTGCTGCCTCGGGCTGGAGGGGAGAGCAGGGTTATTTGAGGGTGAAGGAACCTGCATCTTCTTGCTCAGTCTCACAACGGCAGCGGAACTCAGTCTCCCCACCCGAGTGTGAAGGTGAAAGCCGCCTGCTCAGCAGAGGTGCAGGCTGGAGGGGTGGATAATTGATTGCTGTAACCTGAGGCGGGTGACCTTGTCAGGATGGGCTGTGCTCTGGAGGCAGCTCCCACCCCAGCAGCTCCTGCAGCCCTGAGAGCTGTCTGCTGGCTGTGTGCGGAGGGCAGGGAGAGCTCCCATGTTCCCGCAGGACCGCGTCCTGCTGCCAGGCTGCCCAACAGTCATGCTCTTGGTGGACTGAAGCATCTGCCTTCTGTGGGTTTCCCAGTTATGCCCATTTCTGCACCATTCTTCTGCCGTCTGGGGCTGGGGAGACATCGGCGTGGTCAGGCCCAAGTTGCTGCAAGGCTTTCAGTGGTTGCTGCGAGGAGCATGCAGGAGAAGGGAAGAGGCATCCCAGGGCAAGTGCATGGGGCACATCCTGCTCCCTGGGGCTGTCAGAGCCTTTCCAGTGATTGTGAGAGATTGCACCCTCCTACAGCTGCCCTGGCATGAAGGGTGGCACAGAGGAAAGCTGCTGGGAACCACCCAGCATGGGGAGGCCCCACCAGGCCTCCTGGAATGGCCTGGAGCCAGGTATCAGTCTCCTGCCCTGTGCTCAGAGCTAATTCTTGGTGAGTGCCAGCCCCCAAGCCCTGCTTTGGGAGAGGGTTTTGCTTTTGTGGCTGCCAGGGATTTGGGAGGGGTGGCTCTTTGTCCTGTGGTGTGTCTCACGTGGGTCCAGGTGATGCTGTTGAGGGCACAAGTGGGGAAGGAAAAGCCTGACACAGTCAAGCCTCTTGGATCCTCAAAAGGGGTCACCCCCATCTGTCTCCTCTTCTCCATGCTTAGTCTTCCGTTTAAAAACTTTGTTCACTGCCTCATTATGTGCTGATTTCTGTCCAATGCGCACAGTCCCCTGTGAAAGATTAAGCCTATCTTATCTGCCTCTCTTCAGATGTGTGCAGCAGCTGAAGAACGATGGCTTCCACGTGGATGAGCTCTTCCAAAAGTGCCTGTTTGAGGAAGATGAGAAGGAGAAGGTGCTGAGGGCCATCAGGATTGTCCAGCCCAACTACCAGCTGCCCCCTCCGCCCAACCCCCAGACCTGCAAGTCGTCTCTGCTCCAGGACTTCTACTCCAAAGTAAGCCACAGAGCTCAGGGATGTCTCTGCAGCTCAGAGAGGTGTTGGAGCTGGCCAAATGGTGTTCACAGGTGTCCTCAGGTCCAGCCCAGGACTGTAATATGGAAAGAACTTTTTAGCCCGATCTCTGCTCAATAGCCCACACAAATCATCAGGCAGCTCCTTGTTCTGAGGAAGTGAATAGCCTTACCAACAGCCTTGCAGAGGAACAGAGAAGCTGAGGGCTGGCAGGGGAGGCTGGAGATAGCCTTCATACGCTGGGGCGGGTGCCTGGGGGGATGCTTGACCATGGCACAGGAACAGAGCAGCCTCTGGAGAGGCCTGTTACTCCAGACTCCCTGGGGTTTGCCAGCCAGAGACCTCAGACCTCTGGACTCAGAGGTCCCAGAAAGGTGCCTTCAGCAGGGACTCATACCATGTGCCTCTTGCAGGGAAGCTGGGAGAATGAGCACATCTTCTCTTCCTCTGGGTTTTGGCACTTAATGTCTCACTCTTGTTGCAGGAGAAGATGGTGTCATACCCCAAGCTGGATTTCTCTGTGCAGGAGCTGCAGGAGTGCTTTCGGCAGCAGCTGGAGATGGAGCTGGACAACACTGTAACCATCGAGTCAGTGGAGTCAACCAAACCTCTGACCCCGCAAGCCATTAAAGCGGTAAAGCTCAGGGAGTCTGGGGGCTGCACGTCTGGAGAGAAAGGGGGCAGTTCAGCTCTCAGGACCTGTGGGAGAGATGCAGGGGTTGGTGGCCTAAAGAGGGGGGCAGCTCCCTGGTGACACACTCTCACCACAACATTACTGTCTTGCTTCCATTTCTGTGTAGCGCAAACTGCTGGCCACCCTTCGTTCCCGGTGGCATGACTCCATCCTCCAGGCCCTGCAGAAGTCGAAGCACAGCATGTCCAAGCTCAAGACGGCATCGGGGTACAACATTCTCTACCCCTACCTGTGCCTGCTGCCGGATGAGGAGTACGTGGGCATCATGCTGCAGGTAGGACCCTGCCCTGCCCTCGGAGAGCCACAGGAATGGGGCTGCCCAGATGGCCGTAGGGCTGCCCCAAAGCACTGATGTCCCGCTTGGGCCAGCAGAATCAGAACATGAGCCTCAAAGTTTGCCCTGGTTATTAGGTGCAGGCTCTGTCTGCTCCCTGTGCTGAGCAGCCAGAGAAGCTCCTGCTCTGTCCTGGCCATGTCTCCTTCCTCATCATCTGCTCAGCATCACGGGAATCAGCATCTTTCTATGCTCCCCACACAGGGGTTTTAACTCCTGCTTTGTCTCTCTGCTCCGTCTTTCTGTTCCTCCCTCCTTAAGACCCTCTTTGCCTTCCCCTTTCTCAGATCCTCAACACCCTCTCTCCACAAGGAGAATCCCTGGCTGTCTTGGCCAGGGAGCTGGGCTCCAAAATCTACAACAGATACATTACCCAGAGGAAGCTGTGCAGCCGCCAGCTGGAGAAGGTGCAGGAGGTCTACAAGGACTATATCCACCTGCTGGCAAAGGACAGCCAGGTGGGTATGCCTGGAAGAGGCAGGGTCCTGGGGCCTACGGGTTACAGAGCAGCAGAGCAGAGACAGGGCAAGGCAGTTTGGCTGTCCACCTTCTCGCAAGCACCAGGTTCTGGGAATCTGCTGCTGCAGAGGCCACCAGAACCCGTAAGGCCCCATCTAATGCTTGGCAGGCCCCATGGCAACAGGCAGGTTGGTTCTGGCATAGCAGTGGCTATTTCTGAGCCTGAAGGTTTTAAATCAGCAGAGTTGATCCCTTGGAGCCAGGCATCCCGTGCAGGAGAGCTCTGGGACTGAAGGAGGGTGTGCTTTGCAGGGCAGGACAGGAGGAGAGAAAGGGGCCAAGGCCACCAACCTGGGCGGCTCAAGGGCCGGATGAGCAGGTCGTTCGCAGAGCCCTGTGCGTGTGGCATGGCAGGGGAGGCAGATCTGCAGTCTGGGAAGGAGGGTCAGGATGGTGTGGGGACAGGGTGTCAGCACAGGGGTGTGGCAAGAGGAAGGGCTTTGCAGCACCACTGTCCTGGCCCTGCAGCAGAAGCAGGTTCTTGCTGTTGGGCTTGCCTCAGCCACGTCAGCAGTCCTTCCCCAAATACTCCTGTCAGGGAGGACCTCACAGGGACACAGACAGGAGGGTCCTTCTCACAGCCGTGTTCCAGGTACATAGATCCCATCCAGCAAACCCCCTGGGAGCAGCGTGGCTGTGGCCCCTCCAGCTGACCTGATTTTCTCTTTCCACCTCCCAGCCTGACGAGTACTTGCCACGGGAATATTGGGAGAAGCTGGTGGCAGAAGCAGGCTTTGGGCCTTCCCTGAACTTGAAGGACTGCAGCTGGCCGTACATGCTCCTCATGCGCCTGGGCATGCACATGCTGGAACTCCTGGTGCAGGCTGTCAAGGTGCCCAGGAACATCCTCAATCCTCGCCTGGAGCCCAAGCTTATCCCCGTCCTCTACCACATCTACTCCTTCCGCAGCAGCTGGCAGGTGAGCCTTGTCCTGGGGCCTCTGGGACTGTGCAGGTCACCTCTTCATTGGAACCGGGCCTTTCCCTCCCTGCTGCCTTTCCTGCTCAGGGACACTTAGAGGATCCTCCGGTTCTGTGCAGACAGTGTCAGGACTTGGCATGATCATTATGTAATGGCTGATTGACCACATGCTCTTCCAGACTCCAGCCCTAATCCTCTACTACTGACCTTCACCTCTCCAATTCACCTCTCCAATTCTCCTCTCCAATTCTCCTCTCCAGGTTGGGCTGATAAAGCCCCATCCCATCTTCTCCCAGATTGTGTCAGATGCTGCAGAGACCTTGCTGACATTTAACTCCTCCGCCATACCTATGCTGTGCCCCCCGGTACCCTGGACCTCCCCCCACTTTGGTGCCTTTGTCCTGAATGACACCAAGTTGATGCGCTTTGTGGATGGGGCCATCCAGCACCAGCTGCTCCTGGAGCAGTGTCCTCCGGTGAACCTCTACCCTGTGCTGGATGCCCTGAACCAGCTGGGCAACTGTGCCTGGAAGATTAACCAGCCAGTGCTGGATATCATCATCTCCATCTTCAATGACAAAGGCAATGAGAAGCTGGACATCCCACCACCCATCTCTGAGGCCCCCAGGCCTCCCGCTGCTCCCAGCAATTCCTCTACCTGGAACAAGTCCCAGAAGCATGAGTTGTTGCTGTGCAAGAAGAAGACAGCTGAAATGCACAGCTTGCGCATGGATGCACTCTATAAGCTCTCCATCGCCAACTACGTCAGGGACAAGGTGTTCTGGTTTCCTCACAACATGGACTTCCGAGGCAGGACTTACCCTTGCCCACCTTATTTCAACCACCTCGGTAACGATGTCACCCGGGCAATCCTGCTTTTTGCAGAGGGAAGGCCACTGGGGCCCAAGGGCCTTGACTGGCTGAAGATCCACCTCATCAACCTCACAGGGCTGAAGAAGAAGAACGCCTTGCAGGAGCGGCTGGAGTACGCCAATGAAATCATGGAGGAGATCCTGGACTCAGCCGACCACCCGCTCACGGTAGGTGGGGAATGGCTGGCAGGGCTCTGCTCGCTCTTGGGGTGGAGTGGTGGGACCCTGAACTGCGGGGGAATAGCGTGGGCTCCAGGAACCTGCAGCTAGCCCCAGGCAGGTTGGGAGGTTCCCCTTCAGTCACCGAACTGAAAAGCAAGGAAGTTCCTCTACGTTTGAGCCCAAATAGGGATTGTCCAAATATGCTAAGCAAAAAAGAGATCAGTGTTGTCTTTAATTTCAGAGGAGACTTAACCATTCCTCTTATTTAGCATAGCTTCTCGAAAGTAAAATAAAATGGAAATCAAATCAATTTTGAAACAAAAACATTTTGAAAGATAATGTTTAGAGAGGAAAAAGGGAACAAAGCATTGCAGAGTTTCCTAGATAACACATTTCTATCTGAAAACACGATGAAAGATTAGGGAAATGGAGGCATGGTGGGAGGAGGTGCCTTGCCCAGTACATCCCAAGAGCGCAGGGGCTCCTGCCTTTGCTTTGACGTGCCACAAGAGCACTGCCCGCTCCTACCAGAGTGTGCTTTCGTTTTCCCAGGGCAGGAAGTGGTGGATGAACACTGACGAACCCTGGCAAGCCTTGGCATGCTGTATGGAAATCGCCAAAGCCTCGCGGTCCCCGGATCCAGCAGCCTACATCTCTCACTTCCCGGTTCACCAGGTGGGAGCCCAATGGATCCACATGGCCCATGTGGCTGAGCAGGGGGAGGAAAATGGGCAGGTCAGAAAGCTCAGGGCAGGGCAGAAGCATCCAGGTCTCCAGTGCTGCGTTTACTACGCCATGTGGCCAGGCTTTCTTAAGAATGGGAGTGCAGTCTACAGGCATCTTGGCTTGAGAACTCCAGTAATTTGCTGCTGCATGCAGCCATTAATGAGCCAGTACAGTTAAGTGCTGCTTTGCTTCCTTTGGCTGGAGCAGAGCCTGTCTGGGAGATCGCCGTCAGCTGCCCACAGGGTGAGAGCCAGGCCAGTCTTACCTTCTCCAGCTGCGGGATCAGGACTGGAAATCAGCGCGACCCTGGCTGGGTGGGATGTGGTGTGGGTGCATGGCAGCACCTGCCCATCTGAAGTGCCTGGGGCTGTGCTGAGGCTTTGGGGGCCTTTGCTCTGCTCCTGTTCTGAGGCTGGAGCAAAGCAGCTGTGCAGGAGCAAAAGATGGGAGGTCTGGACCTCTGAAGAAGGGCAGGGGGACAGGGCTGACCTGTCCCCCGCATTCAGTGATGTGGCTGTCATTCACCATGTGCCCTGTCCCTGCTCGGTCCCAGATGTGCCCACGCTCTGAGCAGGGCAAGTGCAGTTGCTCAGGTGCTGCTCAGCCCTCTGAAGGCATTTGTCCTTCCTGGCTGGAGAGAGGAGCCAGGCAGCCGCTACTGTTAGCCAGCACTCAGCCCTTTCTCCCTGCCATGTCCCAGCAGATCTGCAGCTCTCTCTGCAGCCACTGCCCAGCCAGCTATCTGTCTGCACTGATAAATCCCCTTGCTGCATGGGAGACAGTGATTAATTGTTTTCCTGTTGAGAGGGGTTTGCTCATTTGTCTCACTAGAAGATCAGATGGCCCTAATGAAGGTGGGGGAGAGAACGGGATGTATTCTGCCAGTAGCGGTGGTCTGGAATATGTATGCGACCATCTAAACTGATACGTTATGACAACAAAAGATCAAGAGAGCAGTTGGGGGTGTGTGGAGGGTGCTGTTAATGAAATTCAAGCAAGGACTTCTTCTGGAGGGCACCCGAGTCTCTTTCCACCTGAGTCATCAGTACTTGGTTAATAGAGGCAGCTCTTCTGCCGCGGCAGGGCTGCCGGAGCCCTGTCAATTCTCGGCTCTGCAACTTGCTGCACTGCAGGGTGTGGGGAGGAGGGGGAGAGGAGAGGAGAGGAGGGTTGATCCTGCCGGCAGCTGCATGCTCCCTTTGACCAGGCAGAGCCCAAGCACAGGAGGAGCAGGGATGGTCCAAAGCAGCAGCACATCTTCTGTGAGAAGTGTTTCTGCTGGTGCTGTTTGGGGAACAGCAGGACCTTCCCATGCTGTCATTCAGGTCCTGCCTATCTCACCCAAGCTGATCTTGGTCCCAGGAGGCTGTCAGGGCAGCTGCTGTGACAGATCGGTCAGCATGCCTCTCTAACTGCAGCTTTGGGAAAGGCTGGGTCAGAGCTGGTTTCTGTCAGAAGGATGTTTTCATCAGCCACGGAGCAGAGGCAGCACAGCTAGCTAGAGCCTCAGTCAGCTGTGGCTTGCTGAGTGATCTTTGGCTTGGCCTGCCTCTGATCCCGCTCCTGGGTTTTCTGAGGTTGTTTTGACTGCCGGCTCTTGGGGCTTCTTTTAGCATCCCAGACAGATTTGTTGTTTTCCAAATTTTCTGGTTTTCAGTGTTTCCACAGAGCTCTGCTGTCTTTGAAAGTTCATGGGGGGGACAGTGTGAGGTTTTCTTTTTTTTAAACGTCATAGACAGCAGTAGTTAGTGATGAGACCCAGACAGGAAAACTGGCCAGAAGGAAAATGGAAACTGGTGTGGCCCTGGCGACTGCTGGGAGATCAGTGGCAAACCTGTCCAAAGAGAAGGGGGGAAGAATGGCAATACACTTGGCTCAGAAGGTTATCTGTGCTGTTGAGCGGGGTCGAATAAGCAGGGCTCCATCCACACACTAACACCTTGTTCCCACCCTGCTCTCTTCCCACACGCAGGACGGCTCTTGCAATGGTCTGCAGCACTACGCAGCTCTTGGCCGGGACCTTATTGGTGCCATCTCTGTCAATCTGATGCCCTGCAATGTCCCCCAGGATGTCTACAGTGCGGTGGCCCAGCAGGTGAGGCACAGCAGGGACACGGGGAGGTGTCCTCTTGGACCTGCCTCTCCCCCTTGCCAGTGTGTTGCACAGGGTCACTCCAGCTCCCAAGGAGAAAGGTCAAGGTAAGACCAGCGTACAGAGGGCTGGGAAAGCATGAGCTGGTCACAGGCAGAGAGTCTCTCCCTCCCTGAATGGGAACCACTGCAGCAGCTGCAGTGGGGATCTGGCTGGAAATCTGGCCTGACAGAGGTAGCTATGAGAAATCCACTGGGATTTCTGCTGTCCTCACTTCTGCTGAATGAAGTCTGGGAGAAGTACGGTAGAGAGGTGGAAGAGAGCAGAGAGTGTTCCTCATCTCTTGGTCACAGCTGGCTGGCCCGCAGGTTATGGGATTTTCTTCATTTGAGCTGGGTAGGAGGGAGGGGGGAGAGATTCAGCCTTTGGCACTGCTGCTGTCTTCAGTTTTCTTGGAAAGACATGATGTGAAATGAGCCTGCTGGGAAGTGTGCTGAGATCTACCAGACTCACTCAACTGTCACTGAACCCCTGGCTCTCCCTTCTAGGTCTCAGCATGTTTTATCCAGGCAGTACCGCACCAGAGGGCAGGAGGAGCATGTGGAGGGTGCATGGTTTGCTCAGAGTTATCATTGGGGGTGGCAGAGGCGGGAGAACCCAAGTCCTGAGCCACAGTCCTAGTGCCATGACCTTGTAATGTCTGGCACCACCCAGGTGACACTGCTCTGCTGAGGCAGCAGTGGAAGGCTCTGGTCCCCACGGGCACGGATATCTGTGAGATGCCTCTTGATTCTGTCAGCAGATGATCTCTGTTAACCAGGGCTGGTGAAGATGGGCTGCAGGGTTTCTGACCGGGGGTTCAGGCCAGGCAGTGCACAGCTGGGAGGGTCTCATGTAGCCCCCCTGACTCTTCCCCCAGCCATGAAGGGGGCTTGGGCCAGCATGGCTTGCAGTGGGGCTGACCTCCCAGGGTGGTTTCCTCCTCAGGTGGAGGAGTTTCGGAAGAAGGATGCTGAGCAGGGGGTGAAGATCGCCCAGGTGCTGCAAGGCTTCGTCAGCCGCAAGGTGGTGAAGCAGACAGTGATGACAGTGGTGTATGGTGTCACACGCTATGGCGGGCGGCTGCAGATGGAGAAGCGTCTCAAGGAGATTGACGAGTTCCCTGAGGTAGCATGCCTGCCCTGGCCTCCCCCAGCAGTGTTTTGCTCAGCTCTCAGTCCCTGCTGGGAGAGGTACCTGCGCTGCCCTTTCTGTAGGTTTCCTTCCTGCCTTGCTCTCTCCTTACCCCCCCCAAATCTCAGCTAGCAGGGGGATGTGCAGGACTGAGCCCCCCATGCCTGTGCCAGGCTTGTCCAGCCTGCAGGAGAGCTGTCTGCCAGCACTTGTGGGTGGGGAGGGATTCTTCAGGTGGGGCTGCTCCTCATCCCTCCTGGGCCCAGCTTGGTGGCCTGACAGCCTCAGCTGGTGTTTCAGATGCAAAACAAGGCTTGTGGCTGTGCTCTTCCCTCTGGAAGTGGCCCTTGTCTCTAGCAGAGCTCTTGGAGGCTTGCTTCTCCTGGTGCCTGTTTCTTGTTCTGTGACCCCACTGTGAGACAGTCCTTGCTGAATGGGTGATTTCCCGTGGCAGGTTGGTGCTGGGAGTTTCTGCTGTGTGTTGAATGCCTGGGGCAGATGAGGCAGTGAGAGCCTCCTGTTCGTCCAGGGACATTACACAGAGATCAGCCTGTCCTTGGACAAGGAGCCATCTGAAATGCTGATCTCAGCCTCCCTCCATCACAACCCACAGCCATCTGCAACAGCTCAAGACTTAGCATAGTCTGTGATGCAGGCAATTTTGAGGCACCAGAGAGCAAGGAGATGCTCTTTTAGCTTACCCTAGGTCCCATCACTTTGCTTCATATCTTTTGCTGCCCCTTTGCCTGACCCCTTGCTCTGCCTTTGGTCTGTGCAGGAATACTTGTGGGAAGCATCTCACTACCTTGTAAAGCAGGTGTTCAATGGCATCAAGGAGATGTTCTCAGCAACTCGAGATATCCAGGTAAGGTGCCTATTTCCTCTTATCTCTCTCTGCCTTTTCTTCTTCCCTGGCCTACCCATACATAGAGCAGGGGATGCTCCATGGGGAGAGATGGTTCTCCTGGGTCCTGACCCAGAGAGGATCCTCCTGTCCCAGCTCAGAGGTGTGGGATTGTGCCTGCTGCAGGGCCAAACTCCCCCATAAGCACTGGACTGCCACAGTTGGTGGCAGGAGTCGGGCTCGCCTGTGCTGGGAGGGGATAGGGTCTCCCAGCTGCCCATACTAACTCCAGCCGCTTTCTTCTTCCCCACTTCCCTCTGCAAAAGAACTGGCTGACGGAGAGTGCCAAGCTCATTGCCCAGTCTGGACGGACGGTGGAGTGGGTCACGCCGCTGGGTCTCCCCATTGTGCAGCCCTACTATCGGTCCAGGTCCACTGTGGTGAGTATCTGGTGTGTGGGACTCATCTACCCCTCTCTCTGCCATGGTGGGGAGCAGGGAGAGGGCAGCCTGGCTTCGAGGCAGCAAGCTAAAGCCCGGCAGGTTGGCATCACCTGCGGGTGAGCCTGCAGAGCAGGTAGGATTTGTGTGTGCAGGCACGTCCTCCAGCCTCATCACTCCCTGCAGACTGGAGTGTGTGGGTGGGCTGGTGAGGAAGCTCTGCTGTTCCCATCCCACTCAGGCAGCTGGAGCATGGGCCCATTCCCCGCACCAAGGAGCCTTCCTCAGGGCTCGCGTGATTCAGTCTCGCTGCTCTCGCCCCCCCACGCGCTGCTGCACTGACTCACGTCTCCCCAGCCTGTCTCATCCTCACAGCCACTCACTTCCAGGAGCCCTTCTCTTAGCCCTTGCGGGGTGAATCAGTGTATCACTGGGAAGGGGTGAAGGATGCCTGCCAGCATCCTTCCCCAGGAGGGGAAGCAGGCAAGGTGTCACTGAGGAGTGACAGCTGCCGTGGTGACTGGGATGCCCTGGAAAGGTCCCTGCCCAGGCCCCTTGTTGCGGTTTCCTGCAGAGCAGAGTAGCTCGTGGTCGACGCGGTCCCCTCCCCAGAAGTACGGGGCAGTGCTGAGCACCTTGTGCTGGCTGGGCAGTGCAGTGTGACAGCTCATGCCCTTTCTCTCTCCTTGCAGCTGAACTGCAGCATGCAGAACTTGAGTGTGAAAAACTCCAACAGCAGCCAGTAAGTATGAAACCATGGTCTTTACTGAGCCCCTGCTGTCCCCAGCCTGTGCTTCGGGGACAAAACCTTCCCATCAGTGGAACCTGCCAATGAGTGCCAAAGCTCCTGGGATCCCCCTGAGCTGCACAAAGCCAGCCGGAGGAGCGGGGCCCTGTGCTTCAGCAGAGCCTTGAGGCCCTCCAGGGCTGCCCGCATCAATCCCAGGTCTTGGCTGGCACTGGCTCTGTGCTGGTGCTCTCATCTTTGGCCCTGGAAGTGCCCCAGCTCCTCCCGTCTCCCCCTCTGTGCTGCAGGAAGCCCGATACAGTGAAGCAGAAGAACGCCTTCCCACCCAACTTCATCCACTCCCTGGACTCCACGCACATGATGCTCACGGCTTTGCACTGCCTCAGGTAGGGAGCAGGCAGCCGGGGCTCTTCCCTGGCTCCGCGACTCCGTCTCTGCTGGGAGAGCATCACCAGGGCAAAGCGTGCGGTGTGGGAAAGAGGTTTCCCTGGTGGGTGGGTGTTTGGGATTTCTGGCAGAGAAGGGTTGAGAGGAGGCAGCAGGGGAGGGACAGGGAGATCATGGGGTTAGCCGTCTCTCTCTTAAAGATCTGCAGGTGCTGTGCAGGGAGTCCCCCTCTTTGCATGTGTCCCAGCAAGAGGGTCTACATGGGGTAGGGGATATTGCAGAGAGGGGGCTCTCAGCACTACTTCATGGCACCTTCTGCTGCCTCCCAGGCAGGGTCTGACCTTCGTCTCAGTCCATGATTGCTATTGGACTCACGCGCTCACTGTGGACATCATGAACCAGGTAAAAGTGTCCTCCCAGGTCCCTTGTGAGCAGGGATCTTGCTGATCTGTCCTCTGAGCACTTGCCAGCCCTTGCCTCCCCTGGGCTTTGCTCCATAGGCTGATTTATTTACCGAGGCGAGGTGAACCTGGGGTGCTTGCTAGCGGTTGCAGCTGATTTCCTGGTGCCATAGCCCCATCTCCTCCTACCCTTCAAGGAGAGTGTGAGGGAGAAACTGCACCTGTAAATCAGTGCTAAACACAGTGCCTAGCAGAGTCAGTGCCTATCTCCTGCCCTGGGCTCTTCCCCTGGAGTGCTGCAAGGGCTGTTGTACAGTAGATTGATAAATGGGAGTCAGCCTTTGCTTCCCACCTCCCCAGGCTGATTCCCTTCACCCTTGTCTGGCAGCCCCCCCTTCCCACTCTTGCCCGCTGCCTTCCCTGCCCCTCACCTCTGACCTGTCTTGGCTGAGAAGCACTGAGGGGAAGGAGGGGAAAACGCCTGTTAACCTGCGACTCACCATTGCTCCCTGGATCAGATCTGTCGGCAGCAATTTGTGGCTCTGCACAGTGAGAAGATCCTGCAGGATCTGTCCGAGTTCATGCTGGAGAAGTACTGCAGGTATTCCTTGCCTGTTGGCAAACGCCCACCACTCTCCTTCCTACCCACACCGATTCCCTCTCCTGGGGATTGTTTTGCCAAGATGCTCATGGGTTGTGTCATCTGCCTGGGGGCTGCTCTGGAGGGAAGTTGTGCTTCCTTCTTGACTGATGCCCAAATTGCCTTAGACCTCAGTGTGAAAAACAAGGTGTCTGCATCCTTTTGCTGCAGAACTGAAGTAGGGTTTGGTGCTTGAATCCCTCAGTGGGCCTGGGGCAGGCCATAATGTCTGTGCCTTGGGTTCCCCCCTGTGAATGAGGCGGTAAGGAGCAGTAAAGACATGTTAGGTCGGCCCAGTGTGTGGCCTTCAGTTACCACCACAGAGCCAGACAGACAGCACAGACCGACCCAGTCCTGGGCAGGGTCTGTAGATGCCTCGGCACCTGCCTAGGGCTGCTGTGGCAGGGGCTGAGCTGCTGCTGCTGCTGCAGGGTGTGTAATGTGTTTTGGAAGAGCTAAATCCTGTTGTCAGGGGCCTGCACTGGGGAGCAGAGGAGGGCGCACCTTCTCCCAGAGCTCCCATGTTGATTTGCTTTCCTTCTGGTTCATCCAGCCCCGGCAGAGAGACTAGAGCCCTCTGGCAGAAGAAACTGATGGAGCAGCTGTCGAATGTCCCCAAGACAGGTAGGAGCACAGGACAGGAACTGCAAAGCTCAGGGGCAGTTTGGAGGCAAGGGGAGTGAGATGGGAGTGGCCCCCAAAATCACTGAACTCATGTGGTGTCTGAAGTTGGACGTAGTGAGGGTCTGGCCAGCTGTGCTAAAGCTGTCCCCTAAGATCAGGTTTTCCTGCCTGTGCTGGACTGCAGAGCCATGGGGCAGTACCTCAAGAAGTTCCCCTGTAGCATCCCTGTGAGCGGTCCCTGCTTTCCCTGGAGCTGAGCCCCTGGGACTCTTCCCAGGTTGACCCAGCTCATCCTGTCCCCTGTCTTGTTGCTCCTCTCCCATCTGTTTCTAACCATGAGGCATTTGCCTGGAGATGGGAGTGAGGCACTCGGCATGGTAATTGCCAGGATCTAGATGATATACATGCAATGGGATTAAGGCAATTAGTTTAACTCCTCCTGATCTCTCAGCCCTGCTTCTGCCAGACCATCTGGCTAACCTTTGTTCTGCCTTTGCAAAATGGAACAGGCCAGTGCTCCGTTGCTGTGAGCAGCGCCGTGGTCAGCCCCAGAGGCAGCATAATCCAGTGGCAGGGATGGTTTGTACTGTGAGGCTGTGCACTACTCTCTTCCTTCCCTGCCTTGCTGCTGTTATGCTTTTCTGTCTTGTTCTTCCTACCACTGTCCAGACAAATTTGGAGGGACATCAGTTCCTGGAAGACCTCCAAGATCCCTGTTGTCTTGACTGACCCTGCAGCAGGGGCTGAGCTGAAGTAGTTTTCTGCAGGAAGCTGAAGCAGGGCTCGGGGCAGCATCTCTCCCAGCTGCCCCATCTCCACCCTGCTCTCCTCTGACCTATCCTGTCCCTCCCTTCCCCCAGGCGAATTCAACCTGAAGAAGGTGATGGATTCCACTTATTTCTTCAGCTGAGCCCCGGCAGCCAGCAGGGCCCTGGACTACCTCTGGACTGCCGGCTGCCTCGGAGGCTGTGGTAGGCACTGGCCCGTGAGGCTCCTCTGTCCTGCATCTCATGGGGAAAGTGGGTACAGCTGCCAGCCCAGCAAAAGATACTTGCCCAACACTGAGATGCTGGGGCAAACTGGGACTCCTCAAGGAGTGCAGAAGCAGCCATGAGGGGCCGGTGGGGGACAGGGTGTCTGCACTGTTTGCTGTTGCTGCCTGTGTCCTAGGCAAGGGGAGAGGGCATTGAGCCCTGGGGAGGGCTGCTTCTCTCTGGTGTGGGGTCAAAGGGGTGATGGTAGACAGGGCTAGCTCCCATCAGTCCTCACCCTGGCACAAAGTGCCTGCCACTGCTGTGAGCTCCAGAGCTTGCCTGGCTAGTGCCTGTCCTGGGGTGCCATCCCTCTCCACCAGCAGGGCTCAGACCTCCTAGAGTATTAGGCCCCTGCCTGGAGGGGCAGGCAGCTGGCTGTGGCTGCAGCAGGAGCCTCCTGCCCTGCTCTCAGCTGTGGGGCAGGTGCTGCTCTCCATGCCCTGCTCCAGCTGATGGGCATTATCACCACTCTTGCCGTAGCACAGCCACTTCCAGGGATCGGTTTCAATTCTGCTCACTGGGTCTCAGGCAGGGTAAACCACTAACACAGGAGTGGAGGTGTACGATACTGTAAATAAAATGTTTTTTGAAGTACTAGATGGGAACCGTGTCCTTCTCGGCATGTTTGCCTGAAGCCTGCAGCTCCCCTCATCTTCCTGGGGAGGTGGGACTGATGTCTACCCTGCCATTGTTTTGCTGACTGGTTGGGCTTCAGTTATTCACAGGGGTGTCACATTCTGGAAATGCTTTTGTAGCAGAAACGGAGACAAAACTTTCCCCCAGCACAGACCAGCTGGTGCAGCTGCAGTGGGAGCAGGGCTCTCACAGGGGCTGGCTGCATCCACTCAGCCCTTGTGTTTCTAGCCAGGAGCCTCCTGTCTCAAAGACTGTGGCCTTCCGCAGTCTGTGGGGCTGTATGGTTGTGTCCCAGCTCCTGCAGTGTTGATGTTTGGAGATCTTGCAGCTGGAGCTCTGTGTTTGGCCCAACTCTTGGCTGAGCCCTGCACCTACCAGCTCTACTTCACAGCCTGCTCCCAGCTCCTTCCTACTGCAGCCCTGTAGTGTCCTGCTGATGCTGGACAGTGAGGCATGGCTCTGCCAGCAAGGGGAAAGGTGCTGGGAGGGGGCTTTTCACCTTGTCATTTTTCTGGCAGGGAAGCAGCTCTTCAAAGAACAAAGCTGCCTCCTGCAGCCCAGCCTGGGGCTGTGCCCGGTGGCAGGGCTCCCAGGACTGGGTGAGGGGAGCGGGAGCAGCCGGAGCCGCGGCAGGGAGGGATGGTGGTGAAGGAGAAGCAGAGACGGAGTCATGCATAGCTCTGTCAGTTGCTGACGTTTATTGCACAGGAGGGGCTGGATGGAAAGGTGGATGCTTGGAGCGGGGCCCTGTCCCGCCAGCTGCTCAGCTACAGGCCATTGGGGCTGGCGTGTGGCCCCTCGTTCACGGTCACTGCATACATTCAACGTGGAAGGCTCCCGAGTGCTAGGCAGAGAGGCATACCTGCACACACACGCACCTCTGCACACACACACCTGCACACACATGCGTCCCTAGGTGCACGCACACAGGCACGCTGGTACACGCAGTGTGTGCCTTCCCCAGCCTTAAAGCCAGGACCGCCTGTGGGGCAGCCCCAGGGCTCGGGTCCCCAGGCTCCAGCATCTGCCTCCATCCTAACACTGACTACGGGGAAGTCAGGCCGTGTTTACTGCCCCAGCCCTGGGGTTGGGTTGGGGGACAGCATGTGCGTGGGGTGCTCGCGAGCCTCAGGGCAACCGTCCCTCAGACCCCCCAACTTACCTCCAGTCCTGGACCGTCACCCCTTGCCTTGGGTCTGTGGGAGGGGAGGCAGGGACACACGCAGGCACTGGGGCTGGCCAGCGTGCCTAAAGCCCCAGGGAGGTGTCCTGCGGATGCACACATACAGGTATGTATTCAGGTCATATATATCATATACAGAGTTGATCACTGGGGGATGATGCAGCTGTGGCTTCTATGGGGCAGCCAGGGAGGCTGGGGGCAGCGGGGCTTCGCCGCAGGGAGCGGGAGATGGGGCCAGACTTTGGTCAGAGGTGACGCAGCCGGGGGCTCAGCCCGGCCCCCCCCCCCACTATGCCCCCGTGGTGGGTGGGGGGGCACAGAGGCCCCATGCCCACCCCCGGCAGGTGCCCCTCTCTGCAGCGTGCGGCGGGAGGAAGCCGGGGAGCGGGGCTGGCACCGCAGCAGCGGGAGGCAGCCAGTGGGGTGGCTGTGGCCCTCACCCGGCGCTCCTCAGCAGGGTGGTGCAGGATGGGCACGGGGCGAGATGGGACTCACTGCCACAGCCCCCTCCGGCGTGCTCGTCCCCGTGCCCGGTGCAGTGTGGAGGTCACAAGTTGGAAGACAGCCTGGACTTGGCCGGGTCCGTATCGGGCGTGCTGGCCGCCGAATCCTTGCGGGCCGCCGCCGAGTCCTGCGGCAGGGTGGCTGGCCCCGCGTGCACTGAGCCCGTGGATGCCGGGTGGGCCGGGGCCCCCCGCGAGGGTGCCTGGCCCCGCAGCCCGGCTGGGGGGCCGGGGCCTGGCGAGGCAGCGGCTGGGCCCCCGCCGATGGAGGTGCAGGACTCGCGGGCAGAGGGCGGGGGGCTCTGGGTGCTGCCAGCAGCCAGCCCATGGGGCAGGGAAGGCTGCGAGGCCGACAGGGGCCGTGAATCCTGGCTGAGGCTGCTGGTGTGCAGCGCCTGTGTGCTTTTGTGGGCGGCCAGGCGCTGGGGTGAGCTGGGCGCCTGCTGCTGGCTGAGGGAGAGCTGGGAGCCCAGCTGCCCCGGGAYGCCTCCGTAGGCGAACGTCCGGCTGGCCAGGGGACTTTGGGATGGTGGGCTGGCCGCRGCCGTGGCGAAGGCGCTGGTGGAGGCGGGCAGGGCTGCGGGCTGCGCCTGGTCCTGCGAGGGCGAGGGGTTGGCGTGGGGCACGGGGGGCTGCGGCTGCTGCAGGGGGCTCTGCTGCAGCAAAACGGGGGAGACGGCGAAGGGGCTGGGCACAGCCTGGGCGTACTGCAAGCGGCGCATCATGCGGGGCGAGCCCAGGGCCATGGAGCCCACCAACGGGCTGGCCATCTGCGGGCAGAAGCTCATGGCGACGGCTTGCTGGAGGGTGGCGATGGCAGAGGTGACCTGGGGCTGGACGGGGCTGTACATGGCCGTGTGCTGCTGCAGCTCCGCCTGCTGCACCATCTCCCGGTCGTACTTGACAATCTCCTGGATGATCTCGTTCTCCTGGTTGTTGAAGACACCTGAGTTGAGGTCRTGCTGCACTTTGTGGAGTAGGATTGAGTTCTTCTTCCCTGTGGGGAGGGGACCAGGATGGGGAGCACCATGAGACCCTGCGCTGGGGCTATGCTGGCCCCCCCTACTCCAGCCATGGTTGTCCCACGCTGCCAGGACAGCTCCCCCCCGCCTTCCCCAGAGCTCCCTGTGCCCTACCGATGCGGTCAAGGCGGTCAATGGCCACGGTCTCGAAGGCCCGTCTCATCATGGGGTACTCCTCCAGCACCTCGTTGAAGTTGTCTACTGAGAGCGAGTAGAGGCGGCAGTAGGTGTCTGCCCGGACGCTGGCTGTGCGCCGGCCGCGGGTCAGCAGGCAGATTTCTACAGGGGATGATACAACAGTGCCAAAGTCAAAACACTGCCAGCAAGGACTGGAAATGGGGACAAGCCAGGAGCAAGGGGGGAGAAACATTGAGTGCCCCGGGACAGCGTGGGCGTCCCGGTGCCTCTCACAGACCCTGGGAGGAGACCCAGGCTCAGCCCCCACAGCGCTCACCTCCGAAGTAGGAGCCGTCAGAGAGTTTCATCTCCTTGTTGCCCTTGGTGAGGATGCTGACCACCCCGTGCTGGATGAAGTACATTTTCTTGCCGATGGTGCCCTCGCGGATGATGTAGTCACCCGGCTGAAACACCTCAAACTTCAGCTTGGTGAGCATTGCCGTGACGAAGTTGGGGTCCGCATTGGCGAACAGCGGCATTGAGGCCACCAGCTTGCGGCAGTTGAAGTTCACGATTTCCTGCAGGGGAAGGAGGTGAGGGACCAGGAGGCAGGGACATGGCTTCCCCTCCCCAGGCAGGCTCACAAACACAGAGATGTCAACGCACCTCACACACACCCCACCCCCGCCCCGCCAGCACACAGACATGATTGTGTATGGGCACACTCACACTTGGAGCTTGCAAAGCCGGAGCAAGAGGTGCTCGACCCCATGCACATGCACTGCAGGAGCCGGTGGGACCCGCAGCGGGGAGCAGGGGGCCCTCACCGTGGGTGGGGCGGTCCCCGTCCTCACCGCAGCATCCCCCAGGGCCCTTACCTCGCGCAGGGGCTCATTGAGCTCCCCCAGAATGCTGTCCTCGTCGAACATCTTGCCCTGGTAGCGGTGCTCGTAGTAGTCGTGGATCTTCTGGCGGAAGTCAGCGGGCAGCTTGTGGAAGGACATGTACTGCTCCACCTGCTTGTACTGTGGGGAGAGGCGGCATCAGCACCCAGCCGGGCTGGGGCTGCGGGGCCGGGAGCCCCCACCCACGTCTCCACTCCATGGGGTGGGTCCTGCTCCACTGCCCCATCCCTGCCCTGTGGATAGCATCGATATGGAGCCCTTGCCCTGCCTGGCTGCACCCACAGGTGCCACTGCAGCTCAGGAGGGGATGCGATGGCTGGGTGCAGGACAGGAGCCATGGTCCCCATCCAGCCCAGTCTTACCTTCTCCTGGTACTGGCGCCGGGAGGAGTCCAGCGACTGGATGAGGGCAGTGGCGTGGCCGATGAACATGGCGTAGCAGGTGGCCCCCACGATCATGCTCAGCATCGTCAGCCAGATGTCCGTCATGCTCTCAGGCGCCTGCTTCCCATAGCCAATGCAGAGCATGTGGCTCATCGACTTGAAGAGGGCAAAGGAGTACAACTCGCTCCAGGAGTCGTTCTGCAACAACAGGGACAGCAGGAGCACTCAGCCCTGGCTGGTGCACAGCTGCTCGCATGCACGTGTGCATGCGTGTGTGTGCACGTGTGTGTACAGGCACACGTGGGTACAATGCCCTGACTCAGGCCTGGCAGACAATCCAGGTTCTCTGCCTGCATCTGCCGACAGCACTCAGCAATAGGATTTTTTTTTTGTTTTTTTTGTTTGTTTTTGACAGTCTCACCATGCAGGTGAGATCCAAACAAACCCAAACACCAGGATGGCTGGGGCTGCGGCGATCCCGCAGCACCCCGCTCCTTCCCGGCGGGTTTCTGCACCTCACCGCCCGCATGGCTTCGCTTTAGGTAGTTAGTCTTTTTTTTTTTTTTTTTTAAATTGATATACAAAAGTGCAGCGAGCCCCTGTGAAATGGTGTGATGGGAACAAGCTCTGAGTTTGTGGAAGCCACCGAGTTCCTGCACCACTCACACTTGGGAGCCTGCGGACATGGCTGGGACAGCAGGCAGCTGCAGGGAGGGACGGGCTGGTGGCTCCTGGGGCAGAAATCCCCTGGCCCAGCCTCAAGCGAAGCCCTGGTTTCCCCCCCAGGAGCAAAGCAGCCAGGGAAGGAGAAGCACGAGATGAGGAGGAGAGGAAGGGGAGGAAGCCAGGCGGGGGGAACAGAGCAGAGATGGAAAGACCGGCAGAATGGGACGAGATGGATGGAGGGAGAAGAGCCATTTATAGCAGGCTGCAGGGCTGAGAGGGAGCAATTAGAAACATGGCCCATTATTTATTAATAGCAGCTTTGTTGCTAATTAGCAGGAGAAGGCAGCAGGGGACGGGGCAGAGCACCGTGTCAGCATCTCCCTCCCACCCAGATCAATCCGTGGCCTGGGTCCCACGAGACCTCGCCAGGGAGACCGTCCACAGCAGGCGTGGGGTGCCCTGCACACCCTCCGCGCTCGCACCGTCGGGGCACCGCAGCACCAGCTGGCGCAGGGATGGCATCTCCTGGGGTCAGTGGAGAGAGGCCAGACGACACAGGGGTGGATGGGCGCCCAGGGGGACCAGGGCAGGGAGCGTGGTGGGGTCGGGGCTGGCACTCACCACCATCCCGTTGATGGAGACCCAGCAGTTCTGGGGGAAATCCTGCAGCATGGGCACAAGGAACTGGAGGCAGCCGTCCCAGTGGCAGAGCAGCAGCATCATGCCGATGAGGTTGATGATCCTCATCACTGCGCTGGCCAGGTCGTAGGTCATGTGGAAGATCTGCGGGTGGAGGCGCCGGGGTGGGATGGCAGAGGGTGAACGCAGGGACTGTCCCCCCACTGCCTGGCCCCGCTCGGGGCACCAACCCGCACGGCTTCAGCTGAAACAGGCACTCACGGCTGGCCCAGCCCCAGCCCTCCGCGAGGTGGCTGCGCTCCACCTGCCTATTTATAGCCAGCAGGATGCCGCCACGCTGTCGCCCCGGAAAGCACTAATGGCTGTGAGCTTTGATGAGGATAAGGCAGTGCTGGCGGATGCTCAGGGCGAGCCAAATACTCTGGGCACTGGGGAGGGAGCAGCGCAGTCCCTGGGGCAGCGGGTGCGGGGGGCCGGGCTCAGCCATGGGGCAGCTTTCGGTAAAGAGAGTCCGAGGTGCCCCCATCAGGATGGGGCTGAAGGGAGACCCCGATCTGGGGAGAGCAGCCAGGGCGGCTCCACACAGTCTGCTCTGCCAGAGATCCCACCCTGATGGGGACCGGGCTGCGTCCCCCCCAGGGCCGGCGGCTACAAAAGCATCAAATGCTGAGACCCATCAGTGACACCCGGGGAGAGTCCTCAGGAGAGCCCCTGGCCCAGGGCRGGTGCAGGAGGGAGCCGTGACCACGGGCACCCACCACAGTGCTCCCAGGACCAGAGCCCCGGCCATGGAGGGGTGTGCGAAGGGTATGCCTCCAGGAGCGGCTGCTTGGTGCTCCGAGCACACCCCTTGCTCCAGCACCAGCCCGCAGCTCCCGTGAGAGTGGGGCTTCCCCCCAGCCGTGTCCCCGGTCCCAGCCTGGTCTTAGCACCTCTTGCCCCAGGGCACCCACACAGGCAAACCCAGCGGGTAGAGACATGTGCTCCTGCTTGCAAACTGAGCCACAGGTTGAAGACTTGTTCTTTTTCCTTCAATATTTTTAGGGTCCAGAAAAGGTGAATTCAAGGGGAGAAAAAAAGAAAGAAAATAAGAAATAAACCCCCTGGCAGTGAAATCCCCAGTCTCCCCCCCGCTGCACATCCAAGGCTGGAGCCCTACAGCACCGCATAGAGCAGCCGCATGGCAAGGGCACGGCAAAGGCAGGGCAAGAGCAAGGGCACGGCGTCCCCTTCTTCCTCTGCGTCCAGCCCCGGGGTCTGAGGCTGCCTGCCCAGGCAGGACGAGGCAGAGCTGGTGTGATGTGATGGGGAGGGACCAAGGTGGAACATGAGGGGCTGGGGATGGGGCAGCCCGGGGTGAGGACAGGCAGGAGCAGCCCCAGCCCCATCCCTGCCAGCCTCAGGCACGTCCCTTCCCCACTCCGCCCAGCGGCAATTACCACCTGGGGCAGCCCCTCGCTGCCCCTCTCCCAGCCCCCACTGAGGCTGCTGGGGGCAAAACCAGACACTCCCGCAGCATCCGCCAGCCCTGACCACAGTGCCTCTGAGAGCAGGCGAGGTCCTGGTGGGGATCAGGGCCACGCTCCCCTCCCGTCCCCTGTAAGCGGATGTGATTACCAGGATAATCTGCACAGCCACGCACAGGTTTAACTCGTCCCCGGGGCTCTCCCTGCTAAGTCCAATCTGAAAGTGAAAAGGGCGCAGAGCCAGAGCCTTGGCAGGAGAGGGACGGTGGGGGACGGACACACTTTGGGATGGGGGGTTTGCAGGAGGCRCGGGATGCTCCTGCAGCAGAGCCCAGCCCCAGAGTGTGGGAGAAGGGCACAGGGCAGGGTGGGGTGCAGGCAGGGAGATGCGGGCAGACTGACTGGAGCTGCAGCCATCCCCCCGCCCCTCTGCCCCAGGAACCGGGGGCAGCCCCCAGCAGCGCTGTGAGGCTTGGGGCTCTGCTGGGCACCAGCAGGGACAGCCAAGCTCAGCCCTGTGCATGCAGGGAGGCTGAGCCCCCATAGAGCTGCGGGAAGAGCTGTGTGTGGGTCGTCGGGGGATTTCCCATTGCAGGATCAGGCCTGGACAGCATCAGACCCCTGACAGAAAGGGGCAGGGCCACGGCGGGGGCTGCCAGGCACAAACCCCCAGCACCCACCCCAGCTCGCAGAGCAGCCACGTCTTTGCATGGCGAAGGCGCAGGAAGGAGGGTCTGGTGCCATCCCTGCAGCCACCAGCGCCGATGACACCGTGCCCAGGCTGCACTGCAGGTCCCTGCAGCGCTGCCGGGTGGCTCTCGCCCGCCGGAGCCTGCACGGGGGGACGCCCAGCCAGGAGCCACACATGTCCCCACCGGGCCTGGGGACACACGGCGGCAGCGGAGCAGGAGGAGGGAGCGAAGGTGCTCGCTGCCCCTCGAGCCCGCGGGTGCGCAGCCGGTTCCGCGCTGCAGCGAGCACCTGCACAGCCCCAGCCAGCAGAGCTGCCAGGAGGTGCCAGCCCACGCGCCGGAGCCACGCGGCGAAGTCAAGCACGCCGCATCCCGACACAAAGGCACGTCACCTTGCAGCCCACGCAGCCCCGGGTGCGCCAACCCCAGGCAGCACCCTGCCTCCTGCCCTGGGGACCCAGGGGTCCTGCTGCCCCTGAGGGGCTGGGGCTCCTGCAGCCCTCCCTGGCGCTCCCCAAGGTCCCGGTGAAGCAGGGAGGTGGAGGGGACTGGAGGCAAGGAGTATTGCCTGCCCCAGCACACAGAGAGCTGAGCAGGGGGACACGGTCAAGCTGCCAGCAGAGCACAGGGCAGCACGCCTGCTGGCCATGCTGTCACCCATGGGTCATGCCGTACCATGGCACCGGGACTGGCTGTACGAACCCCAGCACCCGGGCGCACACACACACACACTCACACACATACAGGGCACGGCTCAGCTGCGGCACTCCACGGGCCCCGAGGAGCTGGACGGACTGCCTTTGTGCTGAAGCAGACCAGGAGCGCTCTCATGTCCCGGCTGTCCCGTGGGGACAGAGCAGAGGGGAAGGCGGGCAATGCCCAGGGATGCCCAGAGCCTCCCCCTTCCAGGGAGGGTCACAGTCGCCCACCAGCCCCACACACAGCCCCGCAGACCCCATCCAACCCACCAGCTCCTCGAGCAGCCCTGAGACGCGCCGCCCTCGCAGGGGCCCCTCCCAGCTCCCGCTCTCTCTGGCCAGTCCCGCCGCTGCCGGAGGAGGGACCCACCATCAGGCTGCACCCCGCAGGACCCTTACCTCCTCCCACTGGTGGATGTAGCGGATGAGCCGGGAGAGGCGGAGGAGCCGCAGGAGGCTGAGGATCTTGGTGAAGCGGACGATGCGGAGGGCGCGGGCCGTCTTGTACACCTCCGAGTCTATGCCCTTCTCCACAATGAGGAAGACGTAGTCCACGGGGATGGAGGAGACAAAGTCCACCACAAACCAGGTCTTGAGGTACTTCTTCTTGATCCTCTCAGGGTCCAGGATGATTTCCGTGTTGTCCTCGATGACAATCCCCGTCCGGAAGTTCAGCACCAGGTCCATCAGGAAGAAGGTGTCGGAGACCACATTGAACACGATCCAGGGCGCCGTGGTCTCCTCCTTGAAGAAGGTGATGCCCACGGGAATGATGATCAGGTTGCCCACCATGAAGAGCAGCATTGTGAAGTCCCAGTAAAACCTGGGGAGCGAGAGGATGGAGGAGGGTGTCACCAATGACCCGCAGCTGCCCCCACGTCGAGGGGACCCAGCCATCACGCCTTGCCCTAAGGGACCGCGCTACCGGGGTGCTGTCACTCTGACACCACCTCAGCCACAGGCACCCCTCTCCTCTCCCAGGGACTACATCCTGCTCCCCCCACTCCAAACTGCCCCCAGGCCTGATCCTGCAGGCCAGCACAGTCCCCCCTGGTTGGGCTGTGCAAGTGCAGAGGGGTGTGCAGGATGAGGCCGGGGGCTGACCACTACAGGGGGCTCTTCCTGCTGTGCTGGTTTGGCCGGACGTCTGCCCTGAGCACCCAAACCCAGGCAGGTCCCAGGGCGAGGGGAGAACGATGAGGCAGGCGCTGGTGGGGGAGACCCTCCTGCCGAGCCGCCCTGGGGCAGCCCCTGGGCTGGGGACCTCCCTCATCCCCAAACCGGGGCCATCATGCTCTCCGCAGGCAGCGCTCAAGGTCGCACATGGAGGCAGGACGGGAGAGCCTGGCCTCCCCCACCGCTGCCCTGGGAGCAGCCCCCACCCCTCCCCGCTCCCAGAGGGGGGACCCAAGGATGGGGGACAGCATCCCCAGGGACAGCCAGGGCCACCCCACCCTGCTGCCTCCCTGGACCAGGCTGCGGTCCCGGTTTTGGGGGTGCGCGGGGGGGGGGGGCTGCATGTCGGACACCGGCAGCGCAGCTGCGGTGGAAGGAGCCACCGCGGCTCCCAGCGCAGCAGATCACGTACAGCTGCAGCTGGAGCTGGCATCGCCCGCAGCGCTGGTCAGACGGCAGAGGGGTCAGGCGGCCGCCTTTGCCTTTGCCTCTGCCTGGGCTGCACGGCTCCTCCACTGCCTCCGCCCTCTCCTGCCTCACCCCCGTCCTTCTTTCCTTTCTCTTCATCCCCATCTTCTGGGCCACCGATGACCTTTCCAAGCGCCTGCAAGGTCACAGCAGCCCCATCCCGGCAGGATGGTGCAGAGGGGACCCCGACCCCATGGTCCCTGCCTGCCCCACGCCCCAGCGCTCGCCTGGCAGGCAGGAGGGGAGGATGCTCCTCAGTGCCACATGCACAGACACGCAGGACCCTTGCCCATGCCTCTCCACTCAGCCCACCCTGCTGCGCTGCCCGCCCCGGGCAGGAGCCCCCAGGAGCTGCAGGCCGACAGGCAGGGGGTCCCCTGGCCCCGCTGCACCCTGGCCCCGCTGCCGGGCATGGGGGGACGAGGGGGGGTGTCTCCTGCAGACAGGAACGGGAGATGGGCTGGATCCATCCCCCCCCATGCAGATTAGCACAGGACCAGAAGGAGCCGAGCATCCCAGCTCCTGACCTTTCTCCAATGACACCTTCCCCATGTGAGACGTTGCCGTGGCAACCGTGAGTGATGTCACTGCTGCACAATGATGACTTCACACCCAGGGCTGTCTCCAGGGTACCCTCACCAGCTGCCAGCCAGGAGGAGTGGGCTGTGCTCCCCCCGCACCCCCACAGACAAGCTCTGGCTGCTGGCACTGAGCAGCTCCAGTGCCCCGCGACCCCCCGCGGGCAGCGAGGCCATGGCCGTGGTGGGCCCTGCCGGACCCCCGGAGACCCTGCACCGCACGACCTCCCAGAGACACTGGCATCAGCAGAGCCACTGCTGGGGCCAGGGCAGCCCATGGCAGCGGCACCGGGCTGGATCTGTCCTGCAAACCCCGCAGCAGCTCGTGCTGCAAACTGACCCTGCTGCACAAAGTGAGTCCCATGGGGGCATTTGCCATGCAAACCTGTGAAGAACAAAGATTAAATAACCACGCCAGCTGGGCAAAACTCTCCTCTGGCTCAAATCCCTTTGCAATCTGGCTCAGCCAGGGCAGAATTCGGCCTGCTGAGAAAGATAAACTGCTCCTGATCCCCCCCGACACACATGACTGACTCTGTGCGATCTCTCTGGGGACCTGGGTGTGATGTCAACGCTTTCTTCCTTGGAGGGCAGTGTGTGCATAGAAAAAAAGATCCAATCCAGGCTACTAAAAATATCCGAAAACAAATTAATTAGGATCCTCGGCACCCCCTCCCTTGCTCCTGACCCAATTGAACAGCAGCAATGGTGACAGAAGATGCCAAAAGCCTCTGCAAGCGGGGGCTGCTGCGTTCCTACTCCATCACCTGCCCAAAGCCTGGCACAGCGGTGCTACCCCACAGGTCCTGGCCAGGAGCCAAGTCAGAGCCGAGCCCCCGCACTGCCCCGCAGCAAGTCCCAGGGGCCCCACCACGCTGCTGCCCCCAAGACCCTGGAGCATGTCCCTCCACAGAGCTGCTGCCTCCCCAGCACCTCCAAAACCCCGATGGAGCCCCTGAGGCTGGAGAGGCGTGGGGCAATCCCAACGGCTGCACCAGCAAAGCCTCCCCATCTGCCCACTGTTACCACACCGGAAGGGGCCAGGAGAAGCCCCCCGAGCCGTCCAAGGGGGCACGGCCGCAGGACACCAGGGACATCCCTGCTCAGCTCCATTGCTAACACATCACTCCCCTCTACGGTGATCACATCGACCGGGCACTGAGCTGCCCGCTCGCCAGCCTGCCCGGGCAGACAAAGCTCCCTGAGACCTGGCTCTGTGGGAGGTGCCCCCGAGGGCTGAGCCCCTTGGCCCAGACCGGGGCCCTGGCCGCAAACAGCCGGGCTGCCCGGCAGGCAGGAGCAGCACGGGATCGGTGTGGGATTGGCACTTCACAAACTCGCACTAAATACTCATATTCCAAAAACGAGGTCGCTCTTCGAAGTGGGTTAAGAAGCCAACGGCAGAAGTTTGCCCGAGCCAAGTGAGTGGTGAGGTACAGTGCCCAACACACCGTCCGTGCCCCTGCATCCCAGTACAGCCAGTTGTGATGAATGACTGGTGCTGCTCTCCCCTGGAAAAGCCTTTTATCCCAGGGGGTCCCTGGGGAGGAGAGGGGGGATAAAGGCTTTGCAAACTGCTCAAGGACCAACAAACCTTCACAATCCCCCCAGGGAGTCAGTCGCAGCCTTTCTTCCCTGATGACCGAGCGGCGGCTTTCAGCACCCCCCCCGGTCCGACTGCCCCACACTGATGCTGCAGAGGGGGAGAACAACTCCCCRACACCCTCACCAGAGGGAACGGTAACAGCGGGACCAGCAGCAGCGCACAGCGCTTGCATGCACATCGGGAGCCACAGCAGCCAGCGAGCCCAGTCCCTCTGTCCAGGAGCCAGGCAGCAGCAAAGCCCCAGAAACCATTTTAAGCCCGGAAGAGGAAGGCTCCGGCCAAGCAGCACCGGAGACACATGCTCTGGATGCAGCTTCACCCCCGATTCAGGTGCAGGACCGGCTCTTGCAACAGAAATTTGCCAGCAGTGAAAACCCACAGCTCAGCCCCAGCCCTACGCCTCGTGGAAGGCTGCAAGTGCCAGGCTGGCGGGAGGGAATGCCGGCATAGCCGTATCAGGCGGCCCCGCGGTGGTCACGGGAAGACAGGCACCGCCATCACCACCACTGAATCACCGGCTGCACGCAGCTCTCCGCATTACTGCTGCATCCTGCAAGGCACCTGGGCTGAATCCTCCTCCCGGGCTTATGCAAGTCTCTCACCGTGCAAGAAGGGGAAGGGATCGACTGCGGAGCTGGAGCACCTGCTCCCCGGTGCCCGGGCTCCTGCGTCCCCGGGAAGCAACAGCTCCCCCAGGAATGCCATTGGCCTCCTCCTCGGCCCTGGCCCCACGTGTGTCTCTGCCCCTGAGGCCTCGCAGCACCCCCAGCCCTGCGCACACCCCTGCCTGGCTCCTGTGTACGGGGTGTAAAGATGGGAGCCAGACCAGTGCCCCAGGTCACTGCGAAACAAGGGCTGGACGCAGCCTCCCGGCTCCCAATCTTGATCCAAGAGCAATATGCCAGTTGCAGAAACACCAACAGAAATAACGAAAAACTCGATGCTAGCTGGGCTTTTTCCTCCCATCAATAAAGACCAGAAGCGGCGGAGACAGAGAAGACAACCGAGCATGCCACCCGAAAGGAGGTGGCTCTGCTCGACGCTGTCTACTTCAGCGCACAATTTACAAGGTCTCTTTTATCAGATTTGCAGCTCGTGATCTCAACCAGCCACTCAGGCCGCTTCCTAATAATTAAATATTTATGTAAATAGCAACTTTCGTTCCTGGAGCAAGTCTGCCCCTCAATTTTGCATGAATAATCACAGCACTGTGTCCATAAGGAGACAGGATCTCTAAACAACTCCGATTATGACATGATGTCACATATGCAGATGGGTAATGATTTTATCTTAAGATGGGAGAATGGGTTTTGCAGGGCAAACACAGCTGGGTTCATGCTCCATTATCATTACTAGATAAACATAATATTTTTTTTTAATGCAGGACCAATGTGGAATAGATGGACACATGTCCTCAACATGCACAAGCAGAGCGGACTCCTCACGACCGGGCTTTCAGCCCTGCGTTGAGCCAATCCTGGTTATGTGCGCGTTTGTTGACCCAGGCGATGCCATGGCTCTGCCTGCAGCTCCTCCCCGCTGGGCAGGGAACTCTCCTACGCCACTTGCAGCATCAAAACACAGGCAGCGGCTCTTCCCCAATGGGTTTCAAGTCCTGATAGTGACTCCGGGAGGGATGGAGCCAGCGCGGGGCAGGCCAGCCAGGGTGACTCCCCAAGGTCACCCCGGYGCAGACTGGTGCCCACCCGCCCGCTGCTAGCGCCAGCCCAGGGACCAACACTGCTGCACCCTGGGGAAGCCTTCAAGGCCTCACTCCTGCCGTGGGCTCACCGCAGGGAGACCCTGCTCTCAGCAGCACCGTGGCTCTGCCGCCAGGGCTGTGGCTCTGCCAGCTTGGAGTCAGCTGCAGGAGTGGGGCAGGCTCTGGCCCCGGTGCAGTTGTGGCGGGGCACAGTGGGGCCAGGCCGTCACCCTGCTCCCAGCCTCCCCCAACAGCCTGCAGCTGCTAAGGGTGAAGCAGAGCACGGGCGGCATGGAGGGGCAGAGTCCCCTGGCTCGCCAGCCCCTGGGCACCGGGGATCCGCCTGGCACCACCACACCTGCCCAGTCAYGGCAGGGATGGCAGAGCTCCCTCTGCCACGGGATCGGCGGTGGCCACGTGGTGCAGCCGCCCCTTACCCTGGCTCTGCAGCAGACCTGGTGCCCAGCCGGCGAGCCAAGGAGGGGGCTCCGATGGATACCCGGGGCGGGTTCCCAATGGGAACGTCTGCCGCAAGGGCGCAAGACCCCTGTGAGGGAGGTCAGCCCTGAGAGCCTCCAGCTGCTCCTCTGGAAGATGCCAGATCAGCCCAGGAACAGCGCACGAGGGCGGGAGCAGGAGGTGCAGGCGCTGGTCCCTGCCCCAAGCCCACCCGGCCAGGGCAGACCTCACTGCCCACGGCCACCTCCACCTGCCCCAGGGACCCCTGCACCAGCAGGGACCCGTCAGCGCCAGCGGTGAACAAATCCCAGGGTCTAGCTCGGTGGCATTCCTCACACCAGCACCCAGCAAACCCTCCATCAAGCCTCCCCAAACCACGTACCAGAACAGCGGCAGAACGACTCGGAGCTGAGCCCTTCTCTCCCTCCAGCCCCTTCGAGGTCACTGGCCCAGGGGCCCCTGATGGCTGGCTCGCCAGTGATGCCAGCAGAGTCTCGGACACCCATCTCCGCAAGGTGCCATGCTGCCTGCCCCAGCTGGTCAAGCCATACAATCCCTCCGGGTAGCCTGCACGTGACCCAGGAGGCATTTGCTGCTTCTGAGCTCCCCCGGGGCTCAGGGGGTGGAAAGGAGACGGAGCTGCAGAGCCTCTCTCCCCGGGTTTGCCATTCCTCGGCTGGAAGCCGCACAGGCTGGATCCTGGGGACTCTGGTCCTCTTGGGAGCAAGATGAATCCCTCCTCAAACTCCCTGAATCTTAGCGACAGGATCAGGCCTGCTTGGGGGAGGGGAACCTTCACAAAGCTCTGCTTGGCAGCGGAGAGAGCAGCACGTCCTCCAGCCCAGACCCCCGGCCCCGCGAGGGGAGGGTGACACCTTCCCCCGGGGTGGTTTGGGGGCAGAGCCAAAGCCCGGTGGGCTCCAGAGGGTCCGTGCTGGGCCGAGCCGTCCTGAGGCCCCGGGAAGGACGAGGGGATGCCCTTGCCCGGGCACCCCCCTGTCAAAGCAGAGGGCTCTTGGCATCCCCGGATCGACTGCTGCTCCACCGGGGAGGGGGATGCCCAGCCGCCAGCCCCTCACCGCACACAGGCGAGCAGCATCCGCGCTGCCACCTCCAGCACAGCTCAAGGTGCCCTCTCCCAGGGCACGGCACGGCACGGCTCGGCACGGCCTCCCCTTCCCCGCCCGCGGTCGCCAGAGCCGGATGCAGCGGCCCGGCCCGGCCCGATGCCCCATCCCCGCGGGACGCACCGGCCCGGCCCGATGCTCCATCCCCGCGGGATGCTCCATCCCCGCGGGATGCAGCCGGGCGCGGGGCCCGGGGTCCCGGGCGCAGCGCTCGCCCCCCGCCCGGCCGGGCGCGCACCTGAAGTCGCTGTAGGGGTGGATGATCCAGGCCCCCGCCGACTTGACGCGCTCCTGCTCCCGCTCCACCGCCTTCTGGGAGCCGAACATCCGCAGCGAGAACTTGTTGACGCCGGGCTGGAGCATCGCCCCGAACTGCCGCTGCATGAAGCTGGCCTGGCTCCCGCGGGCCTCCTCGCCCGCATCCTCGCCCGCGCCCTCCTCGGCCGCCTTGGCCCCGCCGGGGGACGCGCCGCCGCCGCCGCAGGAGAAGGAGACCTTGGGCTCGCGGGGCGGCTCCGGGCCGGGGCTCCGCGGCGGCTCCCCGCGCCGGCACTCGCCGTTCGGGGACCCC
>JAYKAV010002960.1:459274-488639 GCA_035582835.1 Phoebastria nigripes
AGCCGGAGGGAGGGAGGGAGGGAGGGAGGGACGGGCGCTCCCCCTGCGGGGCGCCGGGGCCCGGCGGCCGCCGGCCCGCCCACCCCGCCGGGGAGGGAGCGCTTTGGGCGCTGCCCCGCGAAACGCCCGTTCGCGTCCCTGCCCCGGGACCCGCTGCCGGGCGGCTCAGGGCGGCCCGAGCCCACCCCCGGGCCGGCGACGGACCCCGCAGCCCCGCCGGGCACAGGGGCTTCATCCGGACCGGGAAGACGTGGCTTCGCGCTCCCACAGCCCCAGCGACCCGCCGCCCGCCCGAGCCCAGACCCAGCCCGGCTCCTTGCCCCCAGGGCTGAGCCCCCTCTGCACTGAGCCGGTGGCAGGAGGAAGCGGGACTGACACCCTGGGACAGGGCGGCTCCCGCGTGTCCCAGAAATAACTCGGGCCAGCAAACCGCAGCCCGGCACCAGACGCAGCAGGGTCTGATGCTCTGGGTGCCCGGAACAGGTCATCGGGACCAGCACCTCCTGCCCCACCACCCCAGGAGCACGCTCTTCCCACTGCGGCTTCCCCGGGCTGTGAGGCGTCGGGGCCCACCAGAGCAAGAGGCCAGGTGAGCCCTGACCACCCTCAAAGGGCCAGACCAGAGCCGCCCCAGCCACAGGGGCACGGCTCTCGCAGCCCTGACTCTGCAGGCCCAGGGCAGGGCAAGACCCGGCCGGGGTCACGGTGCCGCACGGGCAACACGGCTGCGGCAGTGGCACCATCTGCTGCCCACGGTGCAGAAACACAGCCGGACAGTGCGTGCGTCCAGCTCCCACGTCGGCCACAGCCGGAGCCAGCCGTGCTCCATGCCCGGCMTGGGGAGCAGGCAGCCACAGCCCCTCCACTGAGCCCCGTGGGAGAGGATACCCTGAAAGCCGCGCTCCAGGCCACAGCAACCTCGCTCTGCAACAAATCACCCCCTCGGCTTTGCATTGCTGCCTGCAAGCAGCAACCCATTTCTCCAAAACGCCCTCAAGTACAGCGCTGACCCCCCGGCCAGCCGGCCCCAAGCCCACAGAGGAACCCCCCACAAGCCGACACTGCAGCTTAACCTGAGCAGAAGGCTGGAGACACCAGAGCGAACAAGCAAGGCTGCAGGGAGGAGGCAGCTCAGGGCTTGCCCCAAGGCAGAGGAGGATCCCCGGAGACAGTGGTGCCCAGACCACCCACCCTCTCCCTGGGACAGAGCGGGGCACCACAGCAGGGTCCTGTTCATACCATCCCTGTGCAGGGCTCAATGCAGCAACGCCTCGGCCAGCACAGCAGGGCTCTGCCTCAGCTCGCTGTGGCAGCTGCTGCAGGCAAGATGGCCCGGCAGAGAGCAGCACCATGCTGCTCCGTCCCCTCCCCAGCTCCCCAGGCTGTTTTTCCCCCCTGCACCAGCCCTGCCAAACAAAACGCACAAGCAGTGCTTTGTGCTGTGGCCCAAGAGCTGGGTCAGGCAGGACCTATAATCCTCATCAAGGAAATTAAGCCATGCATTGATTTTTCACCAGGACGGCACCCGCAAGCACGAGGCTGGCTGTGAAAGGCTTGCATAACCCACTTACGTGCTGCAGAGCCACACTGCCCAGTCAGCCCCAGGGCCGGCCTGGCTGATGACACACCAAGGCAGCAGAAACACTGTCAAGAGGGACCAGGCTGCCACAGCTCCAGGCACCACTGCAAGACCTGCCTGCCACTACACCAGAGCTCTCTGGGCTCTGCAATCAGAGCCACATTCCCTAATTACCCCTTCCTGGGCAGGGAGAAGCATTTGGCTACAAGGTGAGGCTGCAAGGCAATGGCTCACACACTCGCTGGGACTAGGGCAGGCACAGCTGAGCTACTTCAGGCCAGCTGGGAGCATGTGGGGGCTCCTCTCCAGCCCACAGCCACCACTGCCTCACTCCAAGGGCAGGAGCGCTGGCAGAAGCACACTCAGCTCAGGGCTGGCAGCAGGAAAGGGAGCCCCTGCCACATCCTACATCCACTCCACAGGCACCACACTGCAAAGTCCTTGCACCTTTGCTCTCCCCGACAAGGAGGAGCAGGGAAAAAGAAAACTGCTTAGAGAAGCATGAGACACACAAGCAGTGTGTCCTGTAAGGGCTCCTGTAGGCAGAGGCCGATCCTTGACCCCACAGCCACAAGACACTGAGGAACAGTGCAGCAGGGCAAGGTGATGCCTGCCCCCAAACAGGCAAGTGTGCCCCAGTGACCAGCACTCCTCCAGGCTCTGCAGAGCAGGGAGCACCGCTCATCTCCCTTTGCAAAGGCTTGAACACCTCTCGAGCTGCAAATACTTCGTGATTAGAGCGCAGCCAGAGCTGGCACCGAACTGTGAGACACAGCATCGTGTTCTACAGCCAGAGGAGCCAGAAATGAGTCAGCAGGTCAGGCAACCCAGGGGGGTTGCCAGCAGGGAAGAGACCAGAGTCCAAAGAAAGATGGGGGAAAAAAAAAAAACCAAGAGAGAGGAATCATCTTTATTTGTGAAGTGTGTTAACAGATCGACGCTACCCAGCAATAAAGGTATTAGACTCCACTGAGCATTTGTCTGCTCTCAGGCTCCTATGTCACACAAACATCACGATGGCTGTTAAACATCACTGTTAAACTGCCCCCCCCCAGCACCGCAGCCCCTGTTCACTCTGCCCCTATCCCCCACTGTAGCAACTCAAGAAGAGATACCAACAACCCATGAAATAAGTTAACAGCAATCATATTTATCCAGTGTCCAGCTCTAGCACTGCCTCCTGGTTGTCTGTTCAAGAGGGTAATTAAAGCAGCGCTGGAGGAGCTGACTGGGAATCTGCCTGACACAGTATGGCACTGTGTGCAGGTCCAGGTGGTGTGGCACACACCGAGGAGTGAGCCCTTTGCTTGCTCCTCCCCAGGAGCCGCACCAGATGTGCCTGGTGGCCCTGGCCGAGTGGCTTACAAGGACACATGACGCTTCCATGCTAGGGAAGGGCACAGCCTTGCTCCAGGTGATGCACTGGGAAAGACACAGAACTACCTTCCTAAACCCTTCGGTCAGATCAGGTCATCTCCAGACAGTCACCAAAGCAGTTTCTCCCTGACCCACACAAACAGGGCAGGACAACAGACCTGCTGGGAACATGGGCCATGCCAGCCACATCCAGTGGAGCAGCACACAAGGAACTGTGCACATTTCACTGCGTGTTCAGGTCTGTTTTCCACAGCTCCTTGAGCAGCCTCAAACACTGAGGTGGGGCAAGGAGGGCATTTCAGAATGGCCCTACCCAACACACCCTGTTCTTCCCAGAGGTAAGGAAGAAATAAGTTGTACTCCCACCCACCCGCTCTGTACCAACATAAAGAAACCTAGGACAGAGACAGCCAGTGACCTAGACTACCAGAAACAAGGGATTTACATTTACAGGTAGAAAAACCCTCCCACAACTCTTTTTTTTAAAAAAAAAGTGTATTTTAGATTCTACAACTTAAGTTTCTTTAGAAAGTGAAGTAACTGAATCGCGAGGACGCACTAGAATATTTCATGGTGCTATTTTACCAAAAAATTAGAAGAAAACAAAATTGTCCAGACGAGTTCTTCATCTACACATCACCTGGCAGGAAAGAAAGAAAAGCCAGTTAGATAACCCAGTTGTACCAGTAAGGCTGCACTGTGCTAGAGGGGGTTGATGGAGCAGTACAGGACAAAGGCTGCCCTTCAGTAAAGCTGTGGGCTAGGGCTCATCTCCTGCTTGAGTCCAGGGCAGGAGTTATCAGGAAGTCCTGACTTTCCCATGCTTTAGAGCCCCTCAGTAGAGTCCAACACTTTCTTCTCCCTCTCCCCTTGTCTGTCTGGGCAGAAGCCAGAAACACTGCTGTTCCCCACATGCAGTCCCAGCAGCTTTGGCAGGTTCCTACCAGGCTACTAATGGTCTGTGCCTGAACTTCACAGACTATTCACATGTTCCCCCCCACCTCCCCAGATCGTGCAGTATGATGTTGGGCCAGAAGAGCCTCTGCCTGCATGGATGCTTCTGCTTCTTCCAGAGACCCTTTGCAGATGCAGATACTGCAGCTGGGCCAGACCTCTGAGCAGCTGATAAAGAGCTCCAGCTAGGTTACAGCTAGAGACAGGCACCTCAGGCTGCTGTAGGAGCCCTTCACTGTGAGGAGGTGAAGAGCCTGGCACAGCAGCTGTTCTCAGCTGCAACTCTGCCCTCAGGAATGGCACTCACCTGGCCCCTGCTCTTAGTTAGCATTCCTCTGGCGGACATTCTTGTCCTTGTGGTTTGTGGCATTGCTTTTCCTGTAAAGAGAAAAGGGGCAGTAAGGAAAGAAAAAGCACAAAGCCCACCCTACCCACTAATATAATTCAGGTCCAAATAGATGGTCAAGATAAGGCAAGATGAGATTAGTTACCAGAACAGTGTCAGTTTGAGACACTGGTGCCATCCCCAGTTATATGTGGTTTATACACAGGCCACATTAATGAACCATGGGGGGATAGTTTCCCGCCCAGCAAGCTAGTGTGTTATTCCCACACCAGCTAGCTTTTATATTCAGAGCAGATTCCCTGGATGGATGTGATCTGCCAGTACAAATTTGGCTAAATAGGAAAAAGCAAGGTACTTACAGTGGTGCAGAACCTCCATCATCATCTTCGCATTCAGGACAGCATAGAAAAAGAAAGAACAGCATCAGGGAAGAGCATGTAAGAAGTAATCTCTGCCACCTCTTAAAACTCTGGGGACTGCATTCCAGACAGGTTACTGGATACTACTGCCTGCACAGAACTGAACCCAAAAGGTCATCTCACCCACAGGGCTCCTGTTTCGCCAGGGCCTGGCAGAGCAGGGGGCGACTTCTTACCAGAACACTACCACCCCCTGCATGAGCTTTAAGCTGCTTCTTGTCTAAGCTTAGACAAGGCACAAACTTAGACATAAGCTCCTGTTACGCAGTTGCTTCTGTTGGCACAGGGTAGGCTTGGCTCACAGGATAACCAATTCACCACCCCCACCCCCCTGCCAATCAGCAGAGGTCAGGTCTGGCACATCATTAACCCTGAGGCACACCTGAGACTACCCCAGGAGGCCACAGAAGTAGAATTACACAGGGAAGCATCCAGGCAGTCTCTGAAGCAGCACTGCTGACTGCTAACATGTTTAACATTTGCACCCTGTGTATCCTCAGCACACCAGCCAGGTTTCCCACCACCAGCACTTAAAACTGGAAAAGAGAGCCACAGATCCACCCAGCAAGACAGCACAGCTGCCACTGATCTACCTGCTGCTCTCACCCCTTCAGCACCACTAATTCAGATGGCTCCCAGATCTGAGCACAGACTTCAACAGCAAGTGAAGGGGAATCCAAACAGGATGTTTCAGGAATGAGGCTTTAAGCATCATCAGCAGTATGCCCTTCTTCCTCCCCACACATTGTGTGAAATCAAACTAAACATACTGCACACCACGTTCTTGCTATACTGAGAAGCACAGCTAAGAAAACATCTCTGCCAACATGTGCCAAGCCCTGGGGCCTTTCACCAGCTCCTTGCAATCTGCCACCTTCCAACAGAAGGCTCCCCATCATCTCTTCCACAGTCCAGGCTCCCCTCAAATGGCACCAACCGGTGAGGCCCACGCTCTAAGCATTGGGACTGCCTTGGGCACCAAGACCTGCATACAGCTGGTGATAGGACGAGATGCAGAAACATGGCTGGAACTGTCTTCTACTTATCATTTGAGGTGGACCCAGCAGCAAAGAAGGGAAGAGTGGAAAGATAACACCAGCAAGGATATCACACCATACACAAGCCAGACTCTCCCCATCCCAGGTAACAGGGAGCAGCCAATTCACAACCACATACCGTGAGGAACAGCATTTGTCTGAGCTGGCTCAGCAATGCCTTACTGTTACCTCCTTTCAAGGGAGGCAAAGCTACAAAGACTTCTGGGGAGAGATAACCACTTTACACCAGGAAAGTGTAAAGCTATGTATGTTTGTCAAACAGGTATGATGCTGTATCCTCATCCACAAGCACTTGGGAACATGAGCGTTAAGAGCTCTGGCCAAGGAGCATCAGGACGCTTCAGTATACATGCCCTGTCTTTGTCTGTCAAAGCATCTGCTACAGCTCTGACAGGTCAGCACCCGACATGATCTGGACCAGGCTGATGTCATCAGAAGCCAGATCACTCAACGCACACAGACTATAGGTTTTTTTGCTGGAAGATGCAGCTACAACATCCTTAAGACGACATCTGCCTTCCAGCCAAGAGTGTCAGAGGGCAAAGCATCCGCTTGTAAGACTGCCTTGAGCAGAATTCCCCAAGCCCTGTAGTCAGGAGATGGATATTTAGTCTTAGTCCCTCTGCTGCACCTCACACCACTCAGCCTACCCGACATGCTGTTCCCTAGCAAAGGGCTAAGGGGCCTGACCCAGCAAGCAGGAAGGATACCAAGCATTTACACTTCATTGTTAACTGGATCAGATAAGGAAGGGGCGGCTGGGCTAACACAATGCAGATTCTTACTGATAAGGAAAGGGAGGAGCCGATACTTCCAGAACAGATTAAAGATAGCACTAGGCTTTGAGGAAGTCTCCCAGAGTCAGGATGTGTGGATCTGAGGACCCAAAACAGATCCATGAACTGAACCTGAATTAAGCTAAGCCTGGTCTTATGGAGCCACTGACACAGTCCCCCGATTTTGCAGCACCAGAAAAGCTCTACTACTCATTCAGAAATCAGCTTCTCCAGAATGTTAGCTGCCAAAGAAAACCCAGTCCTGCAGACACTCACGTGAAGCACTTTGCTCAAGTGCAGAGGAACTGGTGAGACAAAGGGTCAGGCTGACCTGCACTGAATCTTATCTCACTCCAGATCTAAAGCACAGCTTGCTGAAGGGCTGTCAGAAACAGTGCAATTACTTGCAACTTCATGGCTAAAGTAGCCTGGTAAAGACTACCATGGTTTTACAAGAAGTGCCCTGAGAAGCAGCCCTCTAATGCCCATCTGACGAAGGGAACTCCAAGTTCTCTGTGAGAACATTTTGCTTGCACCCTACAAGTTACTTGGTCTCCCCAGAAAGATTTAACCCCAGGCACCTCTTACCATCAAGAACCTCATCTGGCTTCCTCCTCTTCTCATAGATGAAGATGATGGTGACAAGAACAAGGACTTCTGCCACAATACCCAGGAAGGGCCAGAGTGCTGCCAGGCGGCTGCGTACACGCAGGTTTACTGTAGCACCACCAGAGCCGTAAGAGTTGGTGGCATTGCAGTGGTAGTCACCTGTATCCTCCTCGATATTCAGTTTAAGAATGCGTAACTCTGTCTTGTTGCCACTGGACTTGATAATGTATCGACCAGAACCATTGATGATGGGCTGGAGGGAGAAAGAGAGATGGCTCTCAGGGCAGTGCTGACATGAGGGGAGCTGCTTGCTTACCATGCATGATCCTACCACTACAGAAATCCTCCTTGCCATGGCACTGAGGAGGCTACTCTGAAATAGCTAATTCTGATGGGACGAGGTCCTCCACCTCTTTGCTGGCAAGTAGTGTAGGCAGAAGGGGAGAAAGAGCATCAAACCACAGCGCTTACCTCTTGACCATTTTTGTACCAGACCCAAGAGCTGACAGGGGGGAAAGAGGGATTCTTGCAGGTCAGCACGCCTGTGTCCCCCTCATTCCCATGCTCAGACTTCTTGTATGCCATCACTTGGGGTGGAACTACAGCAAGAGAAAAAGAAAAAGACACCTCATTATAGAAAACACGTAGAAGATTGGTACTCCCTGCAGTCCACCTAGCCAGAATCAAAGCTACCCACAAAGCTTGACTTCAGTTTAAGAAATGCGTTAGTGGGTCTATTCCCCTCACTTGCCCATTGTTTGGCATTTTCAGAGAGGAAAGCACATCAAGCTGCTTCGAGAAAGACTCAAACAGATTTGTCCACCAGGTATTATCCCTCTCCCATTATTCTTGTGGGAACATGCCCACAGCAGAAGGCTGATTTAATGCAAGGTCTAAGAGCTGACCCTACAGACACTTTAGCTGCCTGATAAAATGGAGCTGCCTCACAGAGCAAGTCTGGCAGCACGCATGTAGAGTCCTGCAGCCTTATTAGTAAGGGCTAGAAGCAACTTTTCAAGAAGCTGAAGAGATACCAAAACAAAGCGTTCAGGAGATCAGAGCTTCCCCACTCCCCTCCCCACCCCAGAAGCAAACATAGGAAGTTACCTGAAATATTCACTTGTCCTTTTATCACTGGGCTTGTTTTGTAGACACATTCATAGATGCCAGAGTACTCTTCCATCTTCCCCTCAATTCTACCAAAAAAACAGGATGTCAGATAAGCATTCAGCACAACTGACTTATCCACAAACAGATACCAAACTCCAGACCCACAGAAACAGATATCTGTAAGCATCAGCAATCTCCTCCATAGGCAATTTCTCCCATTCCAGTGCCAGTACTTACACTGCACCATGTACCTACAGCAACCCAACCCTCCACCCTTCTCTCCCCACACACTGAGGATGGCAGAAGAGGATTTCACATACACCAAGTCTGACACAGGTCTGTCAAGTCCATGATCACTGAGACCTCCTGATCTTGTGTCCTGAATCCTGAAAACCAGCAGCTTTCACTCCCTAACCCAAAGCACTCTTGCCATCAGCGCCTCTACAAAGGGAAAAAATTTAAGACCTAGACTGTTAGCTAGTACAGATGAAGAAAACCAGGAGCACCAGGACATTACACCATCACCAGGTGCAGTGCCATATGTACACTTCAGAAGTGGCCAACTGCATGCTCTTCCTTCTTCCATACAGAGCACAGGCTCATTAAAAAAAAAATCACACCCTACTGAACAAAGCCAACAGAATCTGAAGTGTTAGCACAACCCAGGACACAGCCACACACCTCGTGTAAGACATCAGCCCTGAAGTCCACCTCTAAAGGACACAGGCAAGGAGCTTAGCACAACAGAGGAAGGCTATTCTTCCCATGCAGGAAAGCCCACTGAAACACATGGCAAAGCAGTGGCAAAGAAACACCCAGGCTGGGTTACTCTGTATTGATCCAAGCGTAGGGAGAACTCTCCCATTTTCCTTTTTGTAAAGCTGCTGCAGTGAGATTTAGTGGATTATGCTGCACTGCAACAAACATCTCATTCTGCAGCTTAGTAATACCCACTCGAGGGAAGGGGCAGGCAAAGTTTCAGTCCCGTGGCTGCACTGGGACAACAGGCTGTTTGTTAGTTGTACTGTGCATGGCGCTTCCCACTTCCAAAAACCACTCAGCTAAGGAATTGAGGTCACGCGAGGGAGGCTGGGTTATAAATACTTTAATCCTTGTTCAGCTCCCTGTTGCTATGGGGAGACAGGCACGTCGGCACTGCCATACAAAAGGACATGATGCCTCTACAGCTGCTGGGTCAGTGCCAGCCAGGCCTGACTATAATCGAAAAGGAAAGCTCACTGCACTGTTACAATAAGGCTCATATTCCTGCTTCTGCTCAGCTACACCCTGCAAACAGTTTCTGCACATTGACCATAACTTGCAGGCAGCTTCCCAGCTTGTTCTGTAAGAACAGTTGGACTTTGGAAAGTTACATAAAACCCAAAGGCAGAGACAACATATACTGGAGTCTCTCGTTCCACACATGGTCTCTGGGGAGCAGGGAGCTGATGTCCTGCCCAGAGCAGGGGTCCCTCAAAGCTCTGCAAAAACAGCTCTAGCACACTGATGTCAGTGCAGACAGACGGTGCAGACACAGGCCAGGCAGCTGCCCAGCCATGTTGCACGCTGCACCCGACGAGCCAACAGAGCCCAGCTGAATGCCTGCATAAAAACATGAAGCCGCAGAACTTTTCTTATTAAGAGGATATTTGTGACATATAACTTTCTTTTCCTCCTCCTTTTTGCCCCCTCCTCCCATAAAGGAGAAAATGTTGGGCCTTACCAAAATTTTGTTTAGCTCATCTTATGTTCTGAAGTTTAAAAGCCTACATTTTCAGCAAGGCTGCAAGCACTTAGCTTTGGGTTCAGCTGATAGGAAACATTAACTGCCTCTGGTAAAAAAAACCTGTCCCCTGTGTTCAGATTCCTATCTGACCTTGCCCCTGACACTCACGTGTAACTGGTGAAAGCACTTGACTCTGTGTCCGTTTGAAGTATCTTGTCCCCATGCATCCACTCATGACCCTCGATGGCAGGGTAAGGCGCAGTCATGTTACAAGTGAGGATCAGCTTGCCAGAAACGCCAGTTACATGAGCTTTGATGTCTGGACCTGCATTCGTAAATAATTCGATTGACATTAACATAGTATTCCAGAGGTCACATGCCTGCTCAAGAACCTTTAATGCAAAACCCACAGCTCCTTGTTTCTATCATAGCTTTCACTTACCTTTGCAAACAGTTTCCTACCAGAACTGACGATACCAGCATAGGGGAGACTTGAAAACCAGGCAACTAGGGCCTGCCTGCACCTAGCAATAACCGATGCTGACCCTGCAGCTGCTCCCACCATGAGCAGGATCACTGCCATGAGCTCTGGGTAGTTTTGAGCCCCTGCTGTCCCTACAACGGGTGTAGCTCCAGCAGAGCTAAGTGCTCGATAAGCAATGGAAAAGGTCATACTGTGAAGGGCAGAGTATGGCACTCTGCTTTTATGAGCCACTATAGCACTCGCTGTGTCAACACCTTCCAGAATCTGAGCAGATTTAGACACCTCCAGGTAACATAATTGATGGCAGTCAAGACCCTCTGTTGTGAGGGCTCACAAACAAGACCGTATGCAAGCAATATGTGCATCATCTGATGCAGCCCAAAAGATTATAGTTAGATTTACTCCAGGGGGAACACACAGAACCATGACTCCAAAAGGTCCTGGGCCTCCATGTGCCAAGCAGCAGTAAATTATGCAACATAAGATGACTCAGGCATTTCTACTTGTAGGAGGCAGGCCAAGAAAACAGCTGCCGTTAGCAGCACCATTACACAGCCCTGGTGGCACTACCATTTCTACCCATCCACCCAACCTCCATCTCTTGAAAGGAACAATTTTTGCACAGGGCTGACAGGCATTTTGCTTTTTCTCCTACCCAAATTCCACTGGAAGAAGGTTCTGCTGGAGTTCTGTATTCCCTAGCACATTTATGCTGAAAAGACTGCTATGCTGCTCTGCTAACTTCAGGATTCATGGTAAGACCTTAGCAGGATGTTAAATTCCCTCACACTGGCCCAGGTTTCTATTACTCAAAGCAGCCGCCTGTTAGCTCCAGAGTCCGACTGCCAGCTCTGTAAGTAGAGGGAATCTGGTCACTTCCACAGGACAAGCAACTACATCACATTCAGTGTCGCACACAGACACGGCCAYTTCAAAAACGGTTGCATCTCAGGAAACTCAAAGCAGGTTTTGTTCCCCACAGCTTGTATCACTAGCAAGAAAGCGAGCTTAAAGCAAGACTGTTGACAGGAGCAGAAGCTGTACGAGCTGTAGGGAAGGGCCGGTTTGTCAGTGGTGGTTAGGGCAGAATCTACTGCAGAATCAAGACTGTCAATTCTGCAAGCCAGCACCGGGACTTGGAGGCACTCGGGAATAAGCAGTAGGTTCCAGGTCTTTGGCTCCAGAAAAGGCACGGGATTGTCGAAGGGCATTTTGGTTGGGAAGCCACAACCCTTTTTGAGCAGGGCCATTTCGGGTCAAGTCACAGGTGGTGAGGGAGATGACAGAGGGTGGGAGTCTCTCGGTTCTACAGCCGGGGTGGGAGGGTGAGGGGAGCTTTCGGGAGCCACAGGACACGGGTGCAGGGGTGAGCATGGCAAGAGACTCAAGACATCGGTGTCCGAGCAAGTGCCAAGGCCTCATGGTGGCCACTCACGTTCGATGACAAAAACATTCGCCTGGGAACGGATCCACTTGACTTTGGGGCTCTTCGACAAGTGGTTGCGGTCAGGGTCGTTGCTAGCCCGGCACTCATACATGCCCGAGTCGTCGTTTGTGAGGTTTGCGATGTAGACGGTACTGGTAGAGTGCAGGTTGTAGGTGGCGTTGATTTTGACACGGTCCTGCCGTGCACCATCCCAGAGCTGGGCATACGTCTCATTTGGCTCGTTTCCCTCAAACCACCACTGGATCTCAGGGATAGGATTGCCAATCGCCTCGCAGTACAACTCAACGCTGTCCTGAGTCAGTCTCTTTTGAGACAGTGGTGACTTTATAAAACCAGCTAAGAGTTGAAGAGGTATTAGTGCAAAGTGTTAGTGCAAAGCAAGAATTCACCCTCTACAAGCAAAAAAAAAAATTCAGCCATTGAGAAGAGGCAACATACAATCTTCAGATCAGTGTACTCTTCCCTCTGCCCCCCTCCACGCTCTCTGAACTCTGCCCAGCTTGGACAGGACTGTTATTTTGAGTTGTTGCATCTCCAGCCAACAATACTTCCTGCGACTCTGCTGCAAAACCAGCACATAGTATTTGCCACTATCCAAACAAGAAACCCACAGCAGTCATGGCATTTTCCACCTTCTGCGAGGGACGGCATTACAGCATGACGCTCACTGGGGCAGACCAAGAGCCTGCAACACTTCCCCTGACACAGCACCTTCAGCTCAGGATGAAGACAGCAACAGATTTTTGTTGCAAGGGCTTATCCAGCCTCCACGGTCCCCACACAATTTTAGCATACCCTGTGTTCTGGCAAGATGCTCCACGGGTCTGCCAAAGCCCCCACCGCAGGTTGCGATGGAGGGCTGGCAGCAGCAAGGCAGCACGACCCCATTCGCRTGTCCCACGGCGGAGGACGGGCAGCACCTTTGCTAATGCTACACATACYGTACCCTTCGCTGGCCTCATCTGCCAGCCCTCACTGCACTGCAAGGGCTGCTCTCACACTTCTTTCATCACTCTGCTCACTAAGATGCCCGGCAGGTACTTTTAAACACAGTATTAAGATAACAGCTTTTTTTGGGGGAGGAATGTCTTGCAGTCTGCAAGATGTCGCAAGCCAGATGAGGAAATGTGTAACATTCATTGTCATACAAACAGTGAAATCAGACTTTTCATCTCAGGCAAGATAACTTTGCAGAGCTAAATTAGTAATAAACAGATTAAAAGCACAAGAAGCAGCTGCAGGCCAGAACTACAGTATTTTTCAAACTGCTCTTGCAGTGAGAGGCCAGGGGGTTCAGCTTTTGAAAACAGACAGTCCAAAGGTAGGTCCGTGAGCTGCTGGACTGCCAAACATCTTTAGGCTACTAGCCAGGCGCAGCACAGCCACTGCGACCAGCGGGTCCCCAGGTGCAGACTGCCCGAGTCACTACAAGGCAGCCRGGAGAAGGGCAGGGCCCCAGGGAAGCTGTTCTTGGAGGGGGCAGGAAGGGAGGCAACACCACTTCAGGAAAAGACATCATTCGTGGGTCAAGGTTACTTACGTGACTCAACCTCAGCCAGATTTAAGAAGAACTAGTTAAGCTTGCGACACATCCTTCCTGCACACTGACTGCATTTCAGACATGCCAACAGCAGGCTTACAGGGCATCCCGCACACCAAGACAGCTTCCAGGAAATTAATTTACTCAGTTATTGAGCACTTAAAGTTCATGATTATATACAACCCTCCATATATGTACCATGACCTACAGGTACAAAGGAGATGGGTTTGGGAGTTTGTTTGTTTTTTGAATGCCTGAAGATGTTTTAATAAGAAATTAAATTAATTAATAATTATGACCATTTTTTGTGAGCGTAGAAACAAATCAATACTACAAAACCAAGTTTGCTCAAACTCCGGAAAAATACAAGTAAATCTGCAAGGTAAGTTTCAGAGTCCTATATAAATCAATTCCACATTTCTCAAAGGAAAAATTAGTTTTATGTACTAAAGCTTTAAAAGTCTGGAAGAATAAACATGCCTGGATGAGGAAGGAGAGATCTGACCCTCATCTGAGACCAAGACACTTTTAGCAGAAGGCTGATACTGAAAACTGAGGTACCTTAAAACAGAGGTCTGAGAGTAACTCGAGGGCTAAAAAACTCTGTTGCTATTTCATACACCAACCGCAGTACTGCTGTTACATTCAGAAATGTGCTGTTCAACAACACTTTTGCAGGTTTCAAGGTTTCCAAGTGACTCTGGATGACAGAATTGTGCCAGAGACACCAGAATGTTCTTCTTGAACTGGTTCTAAAGAAGTGGTAGGTGATGGGGGTCCCAAAAGACATATGGAGGTATCAGCTGTAAGCAACTTTCTCATACACTGAGTTTCACTTCTAGAACAACTGACCTGTGTGCCAAATGGGTTTTTACACCACAGGCCTGTGATTAAACACTCCCAAACACCTAATTTTGAAAAGTCACAGAACTGACTATAGCACTTGTAAAAGCCTGTCCCATATTTTAACTACAGCCTGATTTAAAGTGGGAGCTAGTAAAGATCAAGTTTTTTTTTTTACAGATACAAGGTGATTATTGTATGCTGACAAAATAAGCTGTTGCAAGGTTATTTGCTCTGAGTTAGAGGGCACTTCATGCAGTTCAGACAGGCTAAAAAGCTTCAGCGAGCAGTAACAACAGCAAGTACCATTTGCATTCACACGGGATTAATATCCCCTCTCCTGCCAACCTAAAGCGGACCAGGCAATCAAAATCCTGTGCACTCAAGGCTGGGGAAAGCGCCTGCCGAGTCCAGGGGCATACGAGTACAGCCAGCATCAACCCGCTGGAACTGATCAGAGCTACTCAAATGTTTTCCAAACGGTGATGGGCTTCAAGTTGAAACCAGCTCACAAAACCAAGACATTCTTCACAGAACTGAGCTGGACACTTCTCTTGGGCGCAGTGTGGTATCTGATCAAGCTGGACAGTGGTGAAGGCAGACAAGACCAGATAACGTTCTCCTGAGTCACCTTCAAACTAAAAACAACCTCTCCCCCGGAGCAGAGGGAGGAGTCCCCGTGGTGTAAACAGTGCCTGCGAGCCTGGGGACGGCGCTCGGGGCAGCTGAGCCTGGCAGGAGCCCGCACTGTCCCGCAGGGTACACTCTGGCATGACCTTTGTTTCTTGGCCTCAGAAGGGGATAGATGAGGCTCTGACACTTTTTGCCATTTCCACTAATAGCTATAAAATCTGCTCTCCCCTTTAATTTCGCATAACGAGGCAGTCGCTACACAACCAGGTCAAAGGCAAGTGCTTTCAGTCAGGATACCTCCTCCTGAGGGCAGAGTCCAAGCACACACCAACCTACGCTTCAGCCACTTGTTCTGCATGGTGAGCTACCAAAAGTCACAGCACTGCAGATTAAAAGGACCATCTCTCATGGAATCTGCTCCATAAAGCCAAATCTAAACACTGTTGGGAGGTACAACCCCTCACTTTCCAGCCCCGCACTCTGCTTACTTGAAGAATCAGCATCGTTGCACACCAAGCCCAAGAGCCCCACAGCCAGGGCAGGACACGCGTGTTACACAACCCACGGGCCTGCGGAGCAGCTCTTCCTTCCGAGGCTTTGCAGACCAAGGATAGAACCAGCCTTTTCCACATCTCATTTGTGTCAATCCCTTAGAGAAGGGATTGCTCAGTGCAGCAGAGGGAGCGGGAAGCAGCCAACATAGGCAGTTTCAGGTTAGTTTATGAAACTCACATTCTACCCTAAGCATGAAGTTTAGGAGAAGGGCTCTCCCCTGCCCTCCTGTTCTACAGTATTAAAATGCAACTCCGCTGCAAGGAAATATTGGACCAGACGCTTCTGTCACCACCCCTGGATTTTTCAGAATTCTCCCACTCTTTTGCTTCAGTCTTTGGGGTTGGCTCTACTACACTGAAGTAAGTCTGATACCACAAACAGGCTACAAATTCTTTAGTACCCGATATGCTAAACAGCCAGAAACAGCAGTCTACCACTCACAATAAAACAAAGCCTCTACCATCAGCACCTCCTGCACCAGGTCTGAATCAGAGACTGCAGAGTCCTCCGGGCAAGAAACCGCAGTGTTTGCCCAGGCAGCCTGCTCGCCTGTGGCTCTGAACACACCGATCAGGCAGGCTCCTTTGATGCTAGCTCAAGAAGCGAGAAAATGAAATGTCAGAGCAACAGCACACGGCAAATCCCGGCTCGTTTGGGGTTGTGCCTTCAAGTACCCAACAACAGGCCACTTAATTCCCAGCGCTGCATCCAGCTTCCAACCCCGCATCATAGATGGCCAGAGACCAGGAGCAGGCATTGTTTCCTCATTAGGGGATTACCAACTTAAGCATCATGTGAACATCTTTAAGGTTTTAAAGCCTAGCGCTCTGTTACTCCTCATAAGCCCCAGAAACCGGAGAAAAGGCTGCGAGGAATAAACTTGCTCGTTTTTACTAAGGGGAAACCAAGTCAGCGCCGAGGGGCCGGCGGGTGGTCCGCCGGCCCCTCGGCCCGGCAGCGCGGACACCGAGCCCAGCCCAGCCGCTCCCCCGGCCCCAGCGCACGTCTAGGGCCCCCCCCGGGAACGCCCGCCCCCGCCCGGCCCCGCCCGCCGCGCGACGTGCCTCGCCGCAGGGCGCCCGCGCCGCCGCCTGCTCGGCCCCGGCCGGCTCCAGCGCCGCTCCGACCCCCCGGCCGCGCCGCCCGAGCCCGCCGCGGAGCCGCGCAGCCCCCAGCCGCGGAGGCCAGCTCCCCGCCCGCGGCCCCCGACCGAGAGCCGCCCCGCGGAGCCGGGCCCCCCCTGCCGGGCTCGCCTCCAGGCCCCCCACAGAGCCCCTCCGGGCTCCCCGCCGGCCGCCCCTCCTCAGGGCCCCCCGGCCTAAAGCCGCCCCAGGCCGCCCCGGCTGAGCCCTCCCCCCCGGCCCCCGCCGTCCCGTACTTGTCCCCGCGACGCCGGCGGCCAGCCCGCCGAGGAGGAGCAGCGCCAGGAGGCCGCGTGGCCCCACCGCGCCCGCCGCCATCTCCGCCCGCGCGCCGCGCCGCGCCGCGCCGCCCGCTATAAGCGCCGCGCCGGGTCACGGAGGCGGGGGTGGGGCCGGGGCGGACCGCGCCCCCTCGGCCCCCCCCCGACGGCCAATCGCGCGGCGCTCCGGCAAGCTGGCCCGCCCACCCTGCCCGTCGCGGCCAATCAGAAGGAAGGGCTGACGGAGCGCCCTTCTCCTCCCTCCTGTCCCCTGCGGGGAGAGCCGGTTCGGGCCGGTCCCGCCGCGGCCACGCCCACCAGCCGGGAGGGCAGCCAATGGGGAGGCGCGGTGTGGAGAGGCGGGCGGCGGGGGACGAGCGGCCACAGCGCCCGGTGGCGGCGCGCGGGGCCAGGCCGGGCCGGGGCCGCTCCCGCACACGGGAACGGCGGGCGGCACCCGGGGGTCCCGGCCGAATTTGGCACCAAAGCGGCAGCGGGAGGGAGGTCACAGTCTCAGCACGGGGCGGCCGCTGGCAGGGGGGACGTGGCTGCGTGTGCCGGGGGCGCGGGCTGGAGGTCGGGGCAGCGGGGAGCTCAAAGGCAGCCGCACGTGGCGGGGAGCGGGAACGTGGGGGCTCGCTGCGGTGCGGTGCGGAGGTTAAAAATGCATTTGCGGGAGTTCCCAGCCCTGCGCAGCCGAGGAGCACGCGTGGCGTGGCGTGGCGTGGCGTGGCGTGGCGTGGGGAGGGGGGGGGGGCGGGGGCTGCGGCGGGGACCCGCCGGGAGGCACGGCCAGGCGCGGGAGCCGTGCGGCTGCGGGGGGCTGCACCCCCCGCCTTCCCCTGGCCACGCGGCCCTGCGGGGCGTTCGTGGGCCGGGGCTCGGGGGAGCCAGCGGGTTTTCTCTGGCGCGCGGGGGGTCCCCAGGCKGGAGGCCAGGAGCTGCCGCGCCGCCGCCGCGGCTGTGCCGGAGGTGCCGGCACCCGGGGTGAGCCGGGGCCGCCTACGCGGGGGCTGCGTCCCCACAGCGGGACACGTGAGAAGGGAACCGGGCGACACTTCCTCGGCACGGGGAGCGAGGCAGAGACAATAGCTGCTGCAAACAACAGCGGGGCCCGTGCCAAGACAAACCGGCAGCCCTGCGCGCCAGGGACCTGGCCGGCCGCACGGGGCCCTGTCCCGCAGCCCCCTCCGGCCTTCGGCAAGGGCCCCAGAGCCCCTGGTCGGGGGTACCCCCAGGCGCAGGGAAAGCGCCTGGCCCCGGGATCTCGGCCCAGGGTATTTTCCGTGAGGCTGGGGGGATGCTGGGCCTCGAGCCCCCGGCACCAGCCCAGCTGCAGCCGCCTGATAACCCCGAGGGGCTGGGGCGGGCGATAACCAGGCACAGCCAGGCGCTTCAGCCCCGAGGCAGCCAGGGCAAAGGGGCCTCTGCAGGGCAGCAGCTCCGTCCCCAGCTCTTCCCCGTCCCGGCAGCTGACTCTCGACTAACTAACCCAGCCCTGGGAGCGAGGTGGAGCGCTCGCAGCCGGCAGGCCAGGGGCGCTGGGCAGGGGGGGGCAGGAAGAGCTGAAACAATGGGGCTGGCGGCGCCAGTCCCCGCTGCGCTCCTATAAGCTCCTGAATCCTCCCGGAGCGTTTCTTCCCCCAAGTGCTGCGTCTGCCCCCGGCACATCCTGCCCGGCCGCCCCCTCCCATCTGCCGGCAGCCGCACTCCCCCTCCACGGTCCCCCCTGCGCTGGAGGGATTCGGCAGATGCAGCTCCTGCGGTGCAGAAATGGGGCAGAATATGGCAGCCTGTGGCATCCTCTGCCCAAGGAGCCAGTCCTGCTCCAGGCAGCCTGCAGCATGTCATGTCTCACAGCCAGCACCACCAGGAGCTCTCGGCCATCCAGGCTGGGGGAGAGGGACCACACAGGGCCCCAGCACCTTCCTGCTAGTGGGACAGCAAGCAGCAGGGAAGCCACCCCTCCCTGAGCTGCCCAGTTTTGCAGGGCCAAGGGTGGGGCACTCCCAGACACCCGTGACCTGCAGGCCAGTGCCGCCGGGAACACCACCCCGTCACCTGCAGCAGCATCCCGAGTGCAGCAGGGAGGTAACTGGCTGTAAGGAGCTGGCAAAGGCCAGGGGTACATGGGCACGGCCATTCGGTGGACATATCCATGGCTGGGGACCAGCCAGGGTGCAGGAAGCTGCAGGGGGTGCATGGAACAGCCCCCCCAGGAAAAGGAGGTGGGGGACTGGCTTTGAACCAGCAGCCGGGGCTGCTGCTGCTCCATTCCAGCTGGGTGACCTTGGAAGCYATTTGCCAGGCCTGAGTAAAGTGACAGTAATCCTATTCACCTTTTAGCCTCATTTCCTAAGGCAACAAAGCACRTGCATTTGCTGCGTGCAGTCACAGGTGTCACTCAAACCCTGATCCCATTTGCACAACTCCAGGGGGGAAGTTTTGCTTATTACCCCTCTGACAAGCTTTGTCCAGGGGGGTGGGTGCAGGGGCAGGAGTCCCACCGGGGTCACAGAGAGCCCTAGGCAGGCAGTTTGCCAGGGGCACATCCCTGCCATGGCCCCGAGGAGCTGACAGCGGAGCTGACCTCCCCAGCCCAGCCAGACAAGGCGCCGGTGATGCCCCTCGGCTGCACGGCTGGAGCAGGGCAGCTGGGAGCTCACCGCAGCCTCAGGAGCTCGCAAGTCCCAGCCAGTCCTGGCCTGTGGGCTCTGGGCACACCCAGCTGCACCGGGATCAGAGCAGCCACAAGGGCCCCGGGCGCCCATCGGCCACCGCTCTGCGCAGCTGGGCGCTGCCTGGGCAGGTCTGCTGCCTGCGGAGCTGCCTGTGCTGCACGGCTGGTCTCGGAGGAACTCAGCGCCTTAGGAGGAGCAAGAGGGAAAAACACCCTCCCAGCGCAGTGCTGGAAGGTTTTGAGGGCTCGGCAGAGCCCACCCTTCTGCTCAGGCAGAGACCGAGCGTTGGCCACGGCTCTGGGGCAGAGGCAGCGAACGCTGCACCTTTCCCTGCCCAGGAAGGGCAGAGATGAACTCCAGGCCAAAGGCAACCCTGCCTAGACACTCCTGCCCACTCGGCGAGGTTGGGGAGGGAGTGAAGACAAGTCCCAAAGGCCACCCTGCAGCCCCCACCCGCAGCCCTGGGAGAGCGGCTAGCCCACCTCCCCCTCCCTCCAGGGCTGCAGGGCAGGAGTCAGTCCAGGGCTGACACGAAAACCCCCGCAGCCTGGGCACAGACCAGGGCAGAGCCTCACCCACACGCCACACAGCCATTCCCTTGAAGTACTTTATTAAATAGTTTCCAAAAAAACAGAAGCAGAAAGAGTCAGAACTACCCCGTCCCTCCCAGCTAGTTAAAAACTACAAACAGCCCATCCCCACGCCCTGCAGTGCCAGGCAGCTGCCAGGCACGTCCTGCCTGATGGCCCGGCCCTTCCCAACCCACTCGCTGTGAACACGGCTCCAGCATCATGGGAAGGGGCAGCAGGAGGGTCCCACTGGGGATGGCCCCGCCGAGGGCAGAGGGTGGCAGCGCTCACCCTGCAGCCCTTCCTGCTCGGACACCTCAAAGGCTGTAGAAAGCTACGCAATGCTCACACGCTTCCCACCCAAAGCGACCACTCACTGGCTCCAGAGCCTCCCCAAACCGTTCCTCCCACGCAGGGCTGAAGAGGAGTTGAACATGCCCAAACGATGGGCAGCCAACACCAGGTTTTGCCGTCCCTCCTCATCCAGCCAAAGCCACCAGCTCCCCAGTTTCTGTGGATTCGTGAACACCCCAACGTGACTTCCCCCTCCCCACCCATCCCCCTCCCAGGAATTTTATAAAATAGGGTTTGTTTTTTGCTTTTCCTACAAAGACAGTGGTGGTATTTCCTTTGCAACAGCAGAACAGTCTCCCTGCGAGGTAGAGAGTTAATTTCAGGGCTGACAGATCCTAAATTCAAACCAGTTTGTCCTAGTTGAGGTAAAATTCAGTAGTTTATAGTAAGTTTTGCAATGCCAGAGGGCCATCAAGATTCCTCATTGCCGGAGTCATCCTCATCACCATAACAGCTGTCTGCTTCCTCCTCCATCTCATCATCCTCATAATAGTCATCATAGAAGAGGTCTGAGCCCTCATCTGGGGCTGGAGTCTTGGTCTTCACACAGTACTCTGCCAGCGTGGTGGGGACCTTCACACCATCCCGCTCAGCATCCACTTTCGTGCCCAAGACTTGCTTCCTAGAGGGCAAGAAGTGGGGGGTGAGGACGGAGCTTTGCACAGCACATCCACATCGCCACATGCGGCTCACCCCACAGGGATGCCTGGTGACACAGCCCTTCCCCACTTACGCCCCAGCTCACGGGTCGCTCACCCACACAAGACTGGTGAAAGAGCAGGGGAGGGAGAGCACCGCAGAGCAAGCGTCGCTGCGCTGTGATGTGCCCCCTGCTCCGAGGGCCCCCCTTGCCACGCCAGGGCCGGCCAGTCTGCAGCTCAAGAGCTTCACGTGCCGGTCCCACGAGACAGCCCTGACAGCAAGGCCGTGCTGGCACCGTGTCTGCTACGAACCCAGATCCTCAGCTCTGGAGCCAAAAAGGGCCAGGGCTTAGGCTGAGAGCAAAGCTGGGCACATAACCCAGCCAAGCTTCTCCCAAAAGCCACACTCAGAGCCAGAATCCTTCCCTCCTACCAGCCTGCAGATGGGACTCAAAAGGGCAGGATATGCCCTCAGGATCCTGTGTCCTACAAGGTCAAGCTTAGCAAGTGTTCTCGACAGTGCCACAGCGCTGCTGGGCCTGGGCTCAGCTCAGCACGCACCTGATTATGTCCGTGTACTCCCGGTCCTTCCCCTTGCTCTCCTTCCACTTGCGGTACATCACAGAGGCGTCCACGTTGGCTGGAGAAAACGTGTTGGGTTCATTCAGCAGTGAGATCACGCTCAGGAGAATGGTCCTGGCAATCGATAAACACGAGCAGGTAAGAGCCGAGGCAGGTCAGCAACTGCCCATGTCCCAGCAATGCCAGCAGCCTCAGTGTCACAGTGCCGCTGCGTCCCATGGGTCAGGAGGAGAGCCTGGTGCTGGCCCACCGGCGAGGGTGTATCTCAGCAAAGACAAGCAGGCCAGGCAGGAGACAGCAGTGCATGGGCTGTGGGGCRCACGCATGTTCCCATGCAAGCTCTAGCTGTTCTCCAGCAAAGCACACAGCCCAAATGCCTTTCAACAACCTCCAGCCATCTCCCACAGGCTTTGGGAGTGGAAGGCAGTCCCCACCTCCCCACTTTCCCATCCCTGCCCTCGGACGAGCCTCCTGCCCGCAGCTCCCTCCCCCCGCAGCCCTTACCGCACGTTCTGGGTGGGGTTCCACCGCTCAGACGGCAGCTCCCCGCTCTGCGGGTCGTCCACCGGCGGGTGGAGGATGGAGATGCAGACATCACCGGTCTGAAAGCACAAGTGAAATAGGATCCTTAGGAGCTGCTGCCCCAAGCACCCTCCAGCAGCAGCTCGGTCCTCTGTTCCAGTAGCCTGCTTGCTCTTCACTTTGGCTTAAGCCAGGTGAGGCAATCCCAGCCCATTCTTTCATCCCTAGGAAGGGACAGCAGAAGTGGTGGTCCCCGCTGTGCTGCCCACAGCCCCAGGCCTTGGATAAGCACCCCGCGATTGCCAGCACAGTACAGACGAGGCTGCCTAACCATCAGCTGTCCGATGCCCGAACACGTTGCGACCCCAGAACAGCCCTCCCAGTGCCCACCCAACACAGCCCAACCCCAGACACGCCCAGGCAGCAATCCACCACAAGCATGCAGCCCCGGGGCCACACGCATCACTTGCTCTGCATCTGCTTTTGGAGTAAGCACAATGTCCCCACTAGCCAAGCGTGGGAGCCTTCAAGCCTGGAAAGCCTGGCTGACCTGGAACCAGCTCCAGGACAGGAGACCAGCTGTCGTAAGCTCATTAGCTGCATTTCCAGTGTCAAGCACTAAACACCAAAGGCACTGAGTTTCCAATGCCATGCTCCAATGCCAGATGAAGGTTGGCATTTTCATCCAGTACCGTCACAACAGATGGACACATGCCCCCCGCCTGTCCAAGAGGCCCCATGCTGTCCTAGGTGACCTACCTCGTAGATATTGGGGTGCCACATTTTGGTTAAGAACCTAAAGGCRGGAGGAGAATAGGGGTAGTCGATGGGAAACCGGAGACGAGCCTGCAAGGAAACAATAAGGAGAAGTGAGCATCAGCTTGCAAGAAGGAAGTGAAGGAAACCACAGATCTCCCAACACCACCAGGAAAAAGGAACCTCTGCCAAGTCCAGCTGTGCTCCTGCAGAGACAGAGACTCCACACCTGCCAGCTCTGCAGGCAGGACACCAGCAACGTGGCTGCCCTGGCACTGCGCAGAGGAAGGTGAGCGGGTGGGCCTGCGAGCTGCGGCAGCTCCTTCACCACCATCCTGCCCTGTAACCTCTTCTCCACTGGGGCCCACCCATGCTAACCCGGTGCTCTCTGATGCAGAGGGAGGCAGCGGGCCCCAGGCAGAGCACAGCGGGAGCTCACGGTGCCGGCCCGGCACGCGCCTCGCACGCTCACTACCCCCTCCCACACTGGCACCCACGGCACAGGGTGATGACACCGAGGGCAGGCCGCTCCTAGATGGCAAACAGTGGCGGGACGAGGGCCTCGTGGCTGTAAGGTGGCAGACGGAGCTGGGGGCCACAGCTCAAGCCGCGCGCCTGAACAAACCAAGTGGCACTCGGAGCCAGACTGCAAGTCTGGGGTCCTGCTGTCAGGGACACGCAATGGCCATGCCACCAGAGAAAAGGCCATTTACCCTTCAGAGCTCACAGGGAAGGAAGCATCAGGTGCTCGGTGCTCTGATTAACACACTTGAATCTCTAAAAATAGCCTGTCACCACTGAAAAAAGAGACCAAGTCAAAACTGGCCGCAGCAYGTAGCTCAGGTGCTAAAAATAAAAGCACATGAAGATCACGCCGCAGTCCACGACTCCAGCGCCGGCAGAGACAACTGGCCCATCACTGGCTTCTCCTGCGAGCGATGGCCACAAAACCCAAGGTATTAAGGCAGGCCAAAAAGACAGGCCCGCTGTCGGCCTCCAAGTGAGAAGGCGAATCCTGAGGTGGCACAGAGACGTCCAGCAATGTCCCCATCCTCCCCAGAGAGCTGCTGCCCCAGCCCACCAGTGCCGGGCAACCCACAAGGATGGGGGCAGCTCCTCCCCGCGTCGCTGCACAACCTGCGGTGACTGTTTCAGCTTTCAGGTGTTTCCAGGCTCTGGAAGCAAACTTCCAGATCAAGATTCAGCCGCTGCTCCCAAAAAAGCCAATGGCCAGAAACAAACAAAAAAAATGGTGAAGATTTACAACATACAACAACTCCCTCCCACCTGAACATTTCTTGCTCCCTCAGTTCGGATACATGAGAATTTAGACATTGGATCTGTGAAGCAACAGTGCTAACTACCCCGGCTCTGCCCAGCAGCAGGGAACAGTGACCTGGGATCACTCTTCACCCACAGAACGAGCCCCACAAGCCCAGCACAGGCCCCATTCAGGGGGGTAACTGCAAACAAGGCTTCAGATGCTTCTGGAATTACAGCCTCGACAATAGGCAACGCTGCCAAACCCAGTCATCAGCTCACAGCCGTTAAAAGATTAGTGTAGAAGGCAGAGAGACATCTGTCCTCCTCCCCGCCGCCCTGACAAACCCCGATTCCATCCTGGGTTCCAACCCCTCTGCTCTCCGCCCCCCTCCCACCCTGCCAGGATCTGGCCCTGGCACAAGTTGATCTTATTGTGAGCCCCCGACCGTGGCGGGTCTGTCCCTATGCAGGTTACTGCCTTGCCTCCCAGGCTGGCCCTTTGTCTGACCGCTCTGTGCTCTGCGGCACAGGACAAGGGGTGGAACGAAGGAAAAGCGAGTCGGCGGCTGGGGATGGATGTGTTTTGTGTGCGCGTGGAGCTTCAGGCAGCCCAGGGCAGCGCACACACAGCAACACACGGCCCTGTGCTGGGCTCTGGCCAAACAGCTGAACTTCGCAGAATAATCCCCTTTGTTGTGTCAGAGGGGATCAGAACAAAACCAGCCAGAGGCAAAGCAATCCTGAAGGGGGCTCAGAAAGCAACCCTGCTTTGCTGTACACAAACAGGCCGACATTACCACAAGCTGGAAGAGGACTCAGCCCCTTCACTCTCCTCTTATGCAGAAAGTCTCAACTACTGCCACCCAACAGTGCTGAGTCTGGAAGCTCTCAGGCACAAAACAGGAGCACGAGCTGCTGAAAGGGTGAGAGTTCAAAGGGCCCAGCGCCAAAAGAGGCTACGGAAAAAGACTCCATTTCAGCGAAGAGATAAAACCTGACTCTGAAGCATCAGACTTGCCTGCCACCGATCCACAGGAAAAACAAACCACCCAGCTTCTGGGGCACAGGTGACCCTCAGGCTGACTCACCCCGGGTGCATTCCCACCCTGCCAGCAACAGGATGAAGGCAGAAGAACTCGTAGTGGAGGAGGGAGGATGAGAAAGAGGAAGAAAACAGCTACACAGGTTGCACAACACCTGGGAAGAGCACATACACATCCTCCCAATAGGGACTGCGCAGTCAGGCCGCACACACCTTCTCCCCCGCTCAAACCCCAAACAAAACCATGACACCCACTCCCCACCCAGCTTGAGCTGCTGCTCGCTCGGCCTGAGCCGTCTGTGCCTGCACAGGAGAGTCCTTTGTCTCTTCCCTCTGGTTTGGTGGCGATGCCCCAGATCCCCTCCAGGAGAGGGAACACCATTGACCCAGAGCTTGCTCTCCTGTGCCCACAGATCAGGGGGATGGAGGTGCCAGGAAGGAGGAAAAGCCCTTGGAGGCAGAGCCCCTGGGGTGGCCAAATCCCTCTTCCAACGAAGGGAATCCTTGCCTAGTTTGGCAGCAGCCACCTGCACACAGGTTCCCTTCTTCACCCCACCTCCTCCTTGCAGGCACCCCTGGAACACCCCAGCTCCCGAAGCCCCTGTGACCCCAAGGTGTCCAGCTACACCCCAGGTCTCCCTGGCCCTCATCACCCCCTCAAGCCCAGGAGCACCCCTGTCATGCCCCCCCAGTACCCACCTCAACCCAACCCCCAAGACCCCCTCCCTCTCACCCCGCAGCCCCCTCCCAGGGCCTCCCCGCTCTCCTGCGGTCTCTCCCCCTTCCAAAATCCCTTCCCAAGGCATCCTCCCCCCAGTGCGTCCCCCAACACCACCTACTCTGCCTTCACCCCTCCTAAGCCCCATCTCCCACCACACACCTCCACCCCCCAGGTCCCCCCCAAACACACACCAAGCCCCCCCCACACCACCAGAGCTTCGCCTCCTCGAGACTTCGGTCCTCCCGACACCGCACGCCGCCCTGCTGCCCCCAGCCCCTCACCTTGAAGTACCCGCCCTCATAGTAGGTGTTCGGGGGGCCGAAGATGGCCACCTCCCAGTTGTAGAGGTCTCCCTCGTCCACCAGGTTGACCCGGAACCCTTCCACGGGCTCCTCCTGCAGCCCTTTGAGCTCCAGCAGCAGCGCCTTCTGCGAGCTGGGCACGAGGGGCCGCGCCATGCCGAGGAGCCGGAGTAGGCCGCGAGCGAAGCCGGGGGCTGGCGTAGGCGCGACAGCCGCTGCGGGGAGGGGGGGCGGCGGGGACGAGTCCTGCTGCTCCGCGGCCGCTCCGAGCGCAGCCGCGCGGGGCACGGCGGGAGCTGTAGTCCGCCCGCGCGGGGAGGGGCCAGCGCAGGCTCCTCCTATAAGGGCGCCGCTGGCCTATCAGAGCGCGCTGCTGGCGCGGGGGGCTGAGCAGGGAGCGGGCTCCTCCGTCCGGCGATGTCCGCCTATCACAGCGCACCGCCGGGCCGGGGCTCCTTCCCGGCAGCCTCTGCGGCGCGGCCGGGGTTCGTTACCTCCGGCCGCGCCGCCGCCCGGAGCCGCGTTTCGAGGGCTGTGGACGGCGGCGGTGCCCTCCCGGGCCCGCTTTAACAGCACGTGTCGGTGCTGCCGGCCTCCTGCGCCAGCGCAGCCAGCTCTCCTGCCAAGCATACCCATCGCATGTGCGAGGGTCGCTGCAGAGAGCGGCCGCTTCCTCTTCGGGCCTGAGCGGCCGCGCGGGCCTCACCGCCCCCGGGCTCCCCGGTCCCGCGGGAGGCTCCCCAGCCTCAGCGCATGGACCGACACTAAATCCCACCCCAGATGACGGCCCTGGTGCTCCCGATGCAGCCGTGCTGCTTCAGGTCAGCGTTTAGCCTGAGTAAAGTGCTTTACGCTTCACCACGTGACGATACCCATCAGCCAGGAGGAAGCACTTAGCGCAATTACTACACCTATGTCATATTTCACGGCACTCTACAAGGCAGCATCTGGAATTCCAAGCAGAGGCTGCTCCTGGCACGGCCCCAGCAGAGAAGATCTCTCCAGCATCACTGGTTCCCACCTCCCCTCGTGTCACATCCCGTCACCTGCGCCTCGATCAGGAGCCACCACCTGCAGCCTCACCCAGACCGGCTCTAGGTAGTGCCCCTCCTGCCTGCAGGGATCAAAACATCCGCTCAACAAAACAAAACAAACATCCCAGAGCATGAAGGGCATCCTCCCAGCTTCTCTTTTTTTTTTTTGGTAGTAACTACAAGTGCTTTGCACTCCTGTACCTTCAGCCAGGCAGGCTGCTACAGGCTGCTGACATCGACCCCTGAAGACAGAGACTGCCTCAAGGATCTGAGCGCTGCTGCGGTTCATCCTGGCACTAAGTGCTGCTAGGCAGTAAAGAAATTGGCCACTAAAAAAATAATAAAAAGCTTTAATGTCTTACAGTAAACCAATAATTGCACAGTATAAATAATTAACAGACAAGTTCAAATAAATAACACATGGTTCGACACGCATCTCTGTTCAAAAGCAAACTATGACCTCAGGGAGCGGGGTTTGTCTCGTCTTGACCCGGTGCTCCACGTCACAAATCATTATCAAATCCGTAGCACTCTGCAGCTTCGCTTGAGAAGTCATCACTCAGGTATGAGCTTTGATCTTCAGAGTCTGAACCACAGCAGCCAGAGGCAGTTGGGTAAACACCAAGCGAGGAGGCAGCAGGGACAGCTCATCACCTCACAGCTCAGCTACCAGCAGAGGCAGAACCCCTTCTGGCTCGCAGCCCTTCCCAGTGAGGTTTGCTTCCCAGCCAGCTGTTTCTCATCTGCTGTGCGTTTAAAACATTTTGCTTAATAAAATAATGCTGTATCTCACACTCCGGATCAGCCCCATATTTACCTGCAAATCCTCACAGTAGTAGGTAGATAAGCATCGCCCCCCACTTCACAGGTAGGTGTGAAACAAACCCAAAAGCAGAAACAAAGTTCCCCGCTGAAGCTGCAAGATATGACATGGCCAGGGCTAGGACAAAACCGTAGGATATCCGGAGGTCCAGCCCCACATTTACTTCATTCTGGCTCATTTTTAATGACTAACACTGCCCTACAGTTTACAGACCTCCTTGCAAGTCCCCAGTTAACGCCTAAAAAAGATTTACTAATGCCAGCTGGGTTAGAGGAGCCGCGGCTGGGAGAGGCACAGCCGACAGGGACACATAGAGCGCTGGAGGTGGTTGGGCACCTGTCACGCCCGAACGAGGAAGGGAGCACAGAAATCGGGAATCTCTTGTCGGGCAGACCCGGGCTCTCCAGACAGCGCCTGACCAGCCCCCGGTGCTCGCCGTCCAGCTTAGTGCCGGGATCCGGAGCCCCCTTCATGTAAACGGCTCTGCGCAGAGAGCTTGAGGGGTTCAAAGTGGACGCGTTGCTCCCACCCGGGCGTTACTCAACGGGCTTCACTTTTGCAACGAACAAGGCAGTGGCTTTCTTCAGGAACTCCTCCCGGCTCATGGAGGTGCCGAGCTTCCTCTCCTGCAGCGCCCGGTCCATGGCCAGGGCCAGGCCGTCCGGCCCCAGCTTGGAGCCTGCTTCCAGGTAGCGGCTGGGGAGAGAGAAGTGGCCGGCGCCCAGCGCATCCTCCAGTGCCCGCAGCACGGCCTGGCAGACCCTCCCGTCGGCAGTGCCGGAGCCGCCGTCCAGGATGCTGAAGAGTGCATCCGCCTTGGCCGCAAACTCCAGCAGCACGAAGCAGGTGAGGACACCGTAGCGGAAGACGTCGAAAGGCACGGCCTCGTGGTCGCGGCAGCGGACCCGCCCCAGCAGCGCCGCTGCCGCCTCCGCGGGCGCTCCCCCGTGCTGGCAGATGTGCCGCAGCAGCTCGCTGTACAGCCGCCCGTCCACGCCCGCCTTCCGCCGCCGGCCGCCGGCGCCCAGCACCTCGTAGGCCGCGCCGGCGTTGCTGTCGAAGGCCGTCCTGTCGCGACACGGCACAGAGACAGACACAGACGCGCAGCCTCACCCCCGCCCGCCCCGAACTACAGCTCCCAGCGTGCCCCGGGCGCCCAGGCGCCGGCGCGGGGTGGCCGCGGCCGCAGGGCACGCCGGGAGCCGTAGTCCGCCGCC
>JAYKAV010002960.1:489223-511814 GCA_035582835.1 Phoebastria nigripes
GGGCCGCCATCTTGAGTGTGGGCAAAGGAGCCGCCCTGGCTGCGGTAACGTGGCGGGGCTCCCCGGCCGCCATGGCTACTCCGGGCAGGTGCCCCGCCCTTAGCAACCGGGCGCGCGGCGGTCGCTGCGGACGCTGCCCGGTGAGCCGCGCCGCGCCCGGGGCCTCCCGCAGGCCCGGAGCCCGTGAGGGGCCGCAGGGCCGCCCCAGCCCCGGCCAAATCGACACTTGCTCAGGGTTCAAACAAAAACAACCCTTTATTGCAGCGCCCCGCAGGCCGAGGCCTTGCTCTTCTCCACCCGCGCCCAGGGGATGTACACCCCCCCAGGGCTGCTTCTGACCCCTCTGTCGTGACAGACGGTCGGCCGTCGCTCTCCCGCCCATCCGCGTGGCTGCTGGGAGCCCCCGAGGGCCGGACCCCCCCCCAACGCTCAGCGCTGGCCCAACACCATCCAGCCCCGGGAGCGTCCCGGTCCGCCGGTCACTGCGGACGTCTCTGCTCGCTTCCCTTCCAGCCCTCCCCTCTCCTGGTGTCCTGCAGGCAGCCCCGAGGCTCTCCTCTCCCGCAGGACTCCGGCGCGAGCTCCTCCGAGCAGCAGGCTATGCGCCCGGGAGCCGAGCAGTTCCCAGTGCACGGAGGCCCCCAGGGCAGCGCAGCCTTTCCCCTCACAAGCCCCTCAGCGTCCCAGGCAGCAGCAGCCTCAGGCACAGGTGAAGCTTTCAAAAGCAGCAGCAGCTCGGAGGTCTCTGGGTCCCAGAGCGCTTGCCCCGGGGCGGGGGCTGCTCTTCTCTCAAGTCTCACAGCAGCATCCCACACCCCATCAGCTCCGCCAGGCTCCATCGGCTGCTYGTCGTCCCAGGGGCCAGGCGAGGCCAGCAGCAGAAAGCGCGACAGCAGGGACTGGTCCGGAGGGCTGTGGGCATCTGTAGGCAGCTCCCACTCCTAGGGCAGCTCGTACTGAGATCTGAATCGTTTCCACAGGCGATGAGACATGATGCCRGTCACGATCAGTCCCAACAGCGAGACCGTTGTCCCCACGGCGATGGCAGGGCCTGTGCTGAACGAATCTGCAAAGACACGAGWAGGATGTGTAATTGCAGACTCTGCCCATGCCAGCAAATACCCAGGGGTGAGCATAACACCCCCCAGCACCGAACGTGGCACTAACACAACTCGCTGCAGCCCAAGCCCAAGCGATGGGGGTTACAGGAGAGGGGGCTGCAGACCACCACTCACCGTCCATGACCATCAACTGCAGACTGACCACCTGGGAGCGGTGGCCGAGCAGGACGCACTGGTAGTGGCCCTGGTGCCAGGGCTCGGCGCGGTCCAGACGCAGCGTGGAGCTGCTGCCTGCCACCTCTTCCCGGTACTGCGAGAGGGCCACGGGGGTCTGCAGCCAGCTGACGGTGGCATTCCCAGCACACCATGCACGGCACTCAATGCGCAGGGCCCTGCCCCGCATCCCGTTGGGAGGCAGTGACCAGATCCGCAGGCTGCATGCAGGCACTGTCCCCACGGATGGCCCTGTCCCGTTCTCTGCCGGGGGAGAGCCCCAGCTGATGCTGGCCACGGTCGTCCCCTGTGCCTCAGCTGGGGGGCTTGTGGTGCCGGCGCCAGGGAGCGTGATGATGGCCGGACGTGCCGTGGGACTGCCTGTGACGAGGTCGTGGGGAGCAGGGCRCTCTGTGGAGGGGGGTTCAGAGGCAGCAGCCAGCTCCAGGATAGTCTCAGCGTCTGGCTCCTGTGGTGTGGTGGTCAGGGCTGTGGTGGGATCATGTGCGGGGACACTTGGCTCTGGGGGCAGCACTGTGGTGGTCACGGGCCTGTCTGTGCTGGGGCTCCCCATCGTAGCTGCCGCTGTCCAGGAGCTCCCTGTGGAGGTGGCCATGGCCACTGGCTGCTCTGTCACAGCTGCGAACACAGCAGGTCACGGGCGGCCTCGCTGCGGCTCGGAGCCGGGCCGGGGCCTCTCTGGCACACATTATCCCCATGGGGTGACAGCCCCCTCCACCCGCACCGCCCAACAGTCCTATCCTCCCCCACCCCATGAACACAGCCAGCCCTGGGCAGGGAGAGGCAGTGAGCAGGAGCAAATGGGCACTGCCGGCACGGAAGCGGGGACAGGGACAGGGATGGGGATGGGAGATTTGCAAAGCGGTGCAGAAATGGGGGCTGCTCCCATTCCAGCAAAGCTATTTCAAGCAGCACAGGGCAATGGGGGTCGGCTCCAGTGGACGGGGCAGTGTGTGAACCCGGGTCCCCAGCTCCCACCCCGGCACTCACCCCCAGCGCTCACGGTCACAGATGCCACCCGGGTGAAGGTCCCCTGGCCGATGCCCAGCGTCACCTTGCACCTGAACTCCACCCCTTCTCCCACCTCCTTCCCGGCCACCAGCAGCATGGACACAATGTCAGACAGCTCCTCATCGGTCTCCGTGACATTGAAGTCTGCCTCCTCCAGTGCTTGGTCCCCCCGGTACCAAGTGAGCACCAGCCCCGTGAGTGGGTACACCCGCCGGGCCAAGCAGCGCAGGCTAGTGGGCTGCCCTGGCTCCAGGGTGCGGGGGTCCACCTCCAGCTGCAGCGTGTCTGGGAGGGCTGAGAGGAATTGCAGCATCAAGCAGTGATTTTTGGCACCGTTGCCCAGGAGGGAGCGGGCTGCCTCGGGGGATGCAGGACTTTGCCGGGGAGGTGGTGAGGATGGGCTGGGGGATGCTTACCGTAGACCTTCAGGTCAACAGCATGCTGGTAGCGTTGCCCGTGGCAGGTGCCCTGGCAGATCTTGGTGCCCCCCGTGGCAACCACAGCACTGCTGACGTGCAGGATGCTGTGGGTGGGGAAGGAGGTGATGCTCCCCAGGTTGGTGTCCAGCCCCTTCCACTGCACTGTGCCCCCTGCGCAGGCCAGGGAGCAGTTCAGCTGCACTGAGCCCCCGTACCGCACCACCGGCTCCTGCGGCACCACCACCAGCTTGTCAGCAGGTCGCCCTGGGCAGAGGAAGGAGGAAACCGCGGGGTTTAGGGAAGGGGACAATCACCAGAACTCAGTCGTTTACAAGGCAAACGGGGTGCCAGTTCCCCCGTTTGCTGAGAAGCGGACGGTCACACTCAGGTGCTGCGTAAGCTCCTTCCCCATCACCGTGGAGGGGCACTGCTTGTTAGCAACAGCTCCTTAGAGGTGGCCGAGGCTTCCCCCACAGTGCCGCTGTCCTGGGGCAGCTGCTCGCCGCCACCAGGCATCGGGAGTGCCGCAGAGCCGACACGCCTGTGGCGATTGCCAGCCTGGGTCTGCCCCATCACAGGCATTGCCACTTGATCCGTCTCTGTTTACCACTGAAATTTTCCAGCCATTTCTTGGGGAAATGAGCCTAAACGCCCCTTCTCCCCAGTTCTCATCCGTCACCAGCATCGCTGCTCTTTTGGCAGCGGGACAGCGAACCCAGGCCAGGCGCACGCTGTCGCTCGCACGGTGGCACGCTCTGTGGTGCTGAGCGCCAGGCTGCAGCGCCAGGATGAGGAGCGCTGTAGCAGTGATGCACGTGGGACACGGCAGCCGTTGGGGCTCAACAGCAGGGAGACCCCGGGGCCACGTTGGTCTGTGGTGCCATGTGGCAAAGTGAAGAGAGCAGCGGGCAGGGCCAGGCAGCACGGCAGGTTAAGGGATTGGGATGGCTCTTGGCCCCCACAGCACTCACCACTGCAGCCCCACAGCAAGCCAAGGAGGAAGAGGAGAGGAGCCGGCTCCATTGTCCGCAGAGCCAGCGGCAGGGCAGGACAGCAGCAAGGGCTGGTTTTCCTTCCTTCTCTCCTTCCAGAGAGCGAACACCGCCAGCCGGGGCTGTCTCCTTCTGGCCGCCAGCTCCGTCCTCAGCCCTTCTTAAGCTCTGCAGGAACCGCCCCCACGAGCACTGGCCCCGGGGCCTCTGCGACTTTTCAGCCCGAGGGGTATTTCCAGAGGGAGGTTTCTGATTTTCTTCCAAGTTCAGCTCTCGCACAACACCCAGCTCCGCAGCCGAGGGCCGTGCCGGCAGCCCCAAACCCGGGAGAGCCCTTGGTCCAAAGTGTCCCCGCATGGCTGCAGGGGCCCCCATCACCCCCACCGGGCAGCCCTGCGCAGGCACCTGCACCCCAAGATGCAGCCGAGATCCCATCCCTTCCCCAGTTCTCACCAGGCTCCATTGTTCCCCGCCAGAGCCCTGGCAAACCAGCCGTTTTCATGCCCCAAGCACCAACAGCAGAAATGAACCATCTTGGGGCTGGCTGGGGACACCTGTCTGTCGCAGGGGCTGTCTCAGACCCCCTGCCCCAAAAGCGGGGCCAGGGCCTGTGTTTAACATCACTGGCGGGCATGGCTGCCTGTGGCTGGCATGTGGGGCAGAGGGAGGGTAGCCTGGGGCTGCAGCGTCTGTCCAGGGCACGTCCCACCGGGACCCCTGTGGGAATGCAGCCTCAGGAGTGGGCAGCCCCCACCGCAGCCCAGGCAGCGGCACAGGGCACGCAGGAGGAACCCAGCCCCGAGCCCCAACTGTCCCAAAACGTGGGGTTTGGAAAGGCGCATCCCCAGGGCAGAGGGAGGAGGTGTCCAGCCCCAGGCTTGGGTGCTGCTCAGCAGGGCTGCAAACACCATTTATTCCCAGAACAGGGTGTTTTCAAGGATGAAGGTAGGTGTTCCTGGGAGGGTCGGTTTTATGGTATAGAAGGAGAAAGTGCTACCACATGGAAGACATTGATTACCCCACATTATCTAGCCCCAAGGCCTTGGCACAGCCTCAGCGCCTGTCCTCTGTCTCATGGCAGGTCTGGCATCGCTTCCTCGCTCCTACCCAGCTCCCTGGGAAGAGATGGGCCTGGTTCTGTCCCATCCTGTCCCGCCGGGCTGTGGCCGGGACCAGGGAAGGTGCCGAAGGGCCGAGGAAGGGGACGTGCCCAGCCCTGCACCTCCTGTCGCAGAACGTGGAAAGTCGGCACAGGACCCAGCTGTTTCCCATTCAGGAACTCTCCGGAGAGGCAGCTCCGGGCACTGGGCGTGTCGCACATCCTTTCGGGAGGCTGGGCAATTAATCCTTTGACGGTCCGGGAGGCCTCTGAGCAAGGGAAGTGCTCTGTAAACAGCTGCCATCAAATGTGCACATTCAGCCAAAGCCGGGTGATTAATGGCTCTGGGGTTTTTGTTCYTTCCATCCTGTGTTAACAGAGCCACTTCCCGGAGTTTCCAGCAGCCGCCAGAGCCCCCGGCCTAGCCCTGGCATGGGACAAGCCGCGGCCAGGGCTGCTCCCCACACCGGCCAGGCTCTTCCCAGCAGCAAGCCCGGGATGCCCGAGGACGCACACATGATGCCAGGGTTTTGCCTCCCGCTCCCACAGCCCAGATCCGTGGCACCCGCTCGGATGCATGAGGCCACCCCACCAGTCCCTCCACGGGTGATGGGCAAGCAAAGGCGCCCTGGGTGAGCCCTGAGAGKGATTGCTCAGGGCTGCACAGGCTGCACACCCACAGTGGTTTGCAGCAAGAGCAAGCACCAAGCGATGAGTTACTTCATTAGGGGGAGGATTGCTTTGTAATGTCACCAAGTAAGAGTTTAAAGAAGGGAAATACTGTCCTCAGAGACCATGCTCACTGCTACAGGATTTTGGGGCAGAAAGGGCAAAACACAGTTAAAAAAATAAATTATCCAAGCCCTGGAAGCCACCCTTGGCTGAGGTCTGGTGCAGCTTTCAGCTAGGGCTCCTGCAATGATGGACCAACACCGACAGGTCCCGGGGGGATCGGTCCCAGCCTTTTGGCGCCTGCTGGCTGCACCGGCTGCCAGGTCCATGCCTAGTGCCGGGGGCTGTGGAGCTGCACAGCCTCCGCCTGTGAGCAGGGAGCAAGGTGGCCGCAGCCATCAGGGACTGGACTGATGTTCCTGTGAGAGGTGGCTCTCCACGAGCCCTCAGCATCGCTCCCCAAGCCCCTGGGTGCCCCTCAAAATGATGTTTCAGGTAAGAAAAGAAAAACCCCATAAATCAGCATCCAAACCAGAGTTGAGCACTTAYGGAGCAGGCCTTTCTTTTAAACAGAAGCTTTCCCGGACTGGTCATCAGGAGATTAATAGCTACCAGAAAGTCCAGTGCCTCGTGATGCACTTCCTCCGGTTTGGGGCTTGCAGAGCACTTGACACCATGAGCGCCCGGGAGCTGCCCCAGCGTCCACCGTGCGGGCAGATGGGCAACACGGATCGCAGAGGAAATCRGAGTTATGGAAACCTGATAAACCTCCAACTCCACGAGCGCCAGCTCTGACGGCACGGTTATCGAGCCAGGGAGAGGTCAGGGGACTCGGCCAAGCTCAGAGTAACGTGGCAGCAGGCTCCCAAGGCAGCTCTCCCAGGTTTGGCCCCAAGCTCCCCCTTCCCCCCCGTGTGGCGACCCACCACAGTTCCCGCTCCACCACCTGCTCGGGGCCTTTCCTTTAACAGACTCGGAGGATCTTCCCTCCATCCCGGAGGCACACACAGGCAGCTCCCCCTGCCCCGAACACAGCAAAGAGACATCAACGGGTTGCAGACACGGGGCGGAAAGAGCAAGCTTAGTCCCGGGACAGTTTTCCACCCAGCAGGAAACCTTTTGGGTCAGAGTGAAGGGAATGATGGTTTTCAAGAAACAGAAGCCTGAACATTTTTCCTGGAAGCTGACCGTGCTTCCTCCTGAGGGGCAGGAGCAGGGGACTCTCGCTGGGCAATGCTCGGTCCAGAGGCATTTCTCAGGAAACAAAAAAGTTCAGCAGGGAGAGACAAACCGCAGAGGGATGAGTGCTGGCCCCCGGCACAGGATACCCCGGCGCCGCCGGTGGAGCCCCTCAGGCTGGGGTGTAGCCCCAGGCTGTCACCACAGCCACTCACCAACGCCCAGTATCAGAAATGACAGGGCTGGAGTAGGTGCTAATGAGGACGACTGGAACAAGATTAAGGTTTTCTGCATGATGCAAAACAGGGGAATCCCACCCCGGGGAGGCTTGTCCCGCAGACGGGCGCTGCCCCTCGCCCGGCGGCACGGCCGCAGCGTCCCCATTGCAGCAATGCCGGGCTGTGCACGCTGCCGGAATGACCACTGCATTGAAGAGAGGATGGCCAACAACATACTGTATTGAAATATATTCCCTTTTTTCTCCAGTGATGCAAAGTGAGACAAGCTGAGGGCTTTCTCAAATAAAGATGAAAAAAATAAAACTAAGCTCAAGTCCAGAGGAAATAAATACAAAAGGCAGCATATTGTATAATAGATGGCTTGAGTTTCCAGCTCATTACAGGATATCAGCCCTCAAACACCAGATCCCATCCAAGAGCTGACTGGGATGTGTTTATACTTCTTGTGATTATATTGTTCACTTAGTACCATCCTCAAACACCAAAAGAAGTGTTTATATGAGTAAGATAAGATCTAAATTAAACCTGGCTGGAAATGAAGACAACAGTCTGGGAAGCTAAAACCAGCCCCGGGAGGAGGCTCCTGTGGGGCAGGCGCTGGTGTGGGGAGGCAGGAGCCAGGGGCCTGGCACCGGGCCCTGCTCCGCCATCTCGGGCTGGGGCTGGGGGCAGGCAGCCCCGTCCCAGCTCACGCAAATCTGCCAGCAAGTCTTCACCTGCTGAAGGAGACAGCTCCGGCACTGGCTCACTGCACACAGCAGACCGCTCGCTCCTCCAGAGCATTTTGCTGCTCCCTACTTGGCCTGATATTGTAAATATTGCCCGGCACAAACTGCCTGAAAACCGCTTCCTCTTGCACAAGCACTCGGCCCCCATCCAGTACGACGAGCAGCGGCATCAGGGCTCAAAACGTTTTATGCCTAAGCACCGGAGAAGTTCAAGCTGTCAAGGTACTGCGATTTTAATACTCCAGTGGAAACCTGGATAGCTATTTTAGGATCAAGGGTGAATGTGAATTGGTTCCAAGTACTTTTTGCTCTAGAATACTTGTTTTAAGGAATTGGTAGAAATAACTCAACAACTTGTGCCCATTCGAGACAGGAGGTTGATTTACAAGACCTGATGTGTAGTCTCTTGTAACAACCTCTTCAGCACAATTTACAGGGGTCGAGACGTGCTGGGCAGAAGCGCGGGGCAGGCTTGGAAAGCTGTCCTGTAACACAGGCGGGGGAGAAGGATGAGGACAGAGAACTTCAACAACAGGAAAGCAGCAGTTTAATAAATAATCCATTGGAGGGAGAGATTAGCCAGTTCKAAAAGCAACCAGAACTGAAATAAATACATTTCATCGTTAGCTTAAAAAAAGAGACATACAGAAATGCACGCAATAGTAAACTTTGAGAGAGCAGAGGTACTGCCATTCTGCAGTGAACGTGGGCTTGCCACATGCCCACACTTTTTAAAGACAATCAAAGATGTTAGCAGCCATTCAATTGCAGAGAAAAGAATAAAAATCAGTGAAGTAAAAGTTATTATTTTGCAAAAGTAATGGCAAAAGAGAAAGCAACGGTTTAACGCAGGTTTTTTGATGTGACAAGATCAGTTTAAACTCACTTGAACTGCTGCCATTAATACTGCAACGGCAGAAGAAGGGCAATTTAGCCAATTTTTGCCTTACATTTGGGGCATTGCTGTTACCAACCTGAATTATAGGTCACTGCAGACAAATTCTGGGAATAGTGATGTTAAACAGCCAGGCTCAGGCACTACACAGCAGATCAAGGGGATTTTAAGAAAAGGCTCTTTTAAAAAAGTTGCATTTTCATATAAAGTAACAAAAAATGGCAAAACTAGCCGAATGCTCCGTACAGATTTTCCAGTCTCCACGTGGAACGCTGCAGAATTACCAGCCCTTCAGAATGAGACATTCTTCATTCAGGTCCGGTAATTTCAGCTCCGTCACGGCTTGGCCCAAGTCCTCCTCTGTCACTTAAAGGCAGAACGGTGGGTGGGTCACATCCCTACGCTGATGGGGAGGGGAGTTACCTGGGGCTGAGGCCCCCACCAAACCAGGTGAAAGGAACTCCAGAACTGTGGAAAGGAATCCCTGCCTGCTCCCAGCGCCAGGACCAAGCAACACCTCTGGGGCAGGCGAGCAGTCCTGCCCCACGGCGAGCCCCCGTTCCCAGAGCAGGTCCACACGCAGCGGGCGCCCAGGCTCAGAGCTACGCCACGTCCCAGGGCCAGCCCCCGCGCCAGCGAGAGGCCCCTGCGCTGGCACAGCGAGGGACCGATGTACAAGTCACCTTTACGCTAGTAACGGCACTCACAGCGTACCCTCTGCAGCTGCCCGACGCTGCACCCCCCAGCAGCTGAAGAAACCTCTGCTGCGGTGGAGCCTTTCGAACAGCCAGGCTGCAGCCCAACGACGCGGCAGTAACCTGCAGCATCGCCTGGCCCTGAGCTCAGGGGCTGAAGAAGTGACCAAAACACTCTAGGTCCACTACTCACAAACCGGGGGATGTCGGCATCACTGGAAACTCAGGTATTGCATCGTGACGGACAGGGACCAAGGAGGGAAGCTCACCCAGTTAGTTCTGCTGTCTGAAGGGAAGGAGAGGCTGAGACGCCGCAGGCAGCAGCGGTGGTGAGAGGGAATGGGACTAGAAACACGTCGGTTTCAATAAACTATTCAATAAAGGAAACGACTTCTAAAAATATATCTCTATATACTTTATATCATATAAATTATGCTCGTCTTTTTGTAACGTTCCGCTGTATTCTACCCGTGAAGCTCCGAGTGCCTCAGTGTGAACGAGGTAACTATTCAGTGTTTCATTTCACTTCATTTGTGTGTGAGGGACAAACCTACTTCAGTTCATTTTAATACAGTGTAAATAAATGCATCATCAGACGTACTTGGTAAAGCTCCCGTCTAAAAAAAGGCATTTTTTTGAGCAATACAGAGTTGGGATTGCTGCCTGGAAGTTTAAGTGACTAGATTTCCTTCAGGAAAGAAGTTTGCTGTGCACGCATGGTACAGACCATCCCAGTAACGTTTGGGAATTTGGAGTATCACCACAATGAGCTTGGGAACACTGGAGTCACCGCAGGTCACTGAGACTTTCTGCTAGCTCCGTTCTCCAGTCCTGCAATTAGATCCACATCAGCAAACCCTCAGTGTCCGAGGTGGCTGCCCTCTGCACAGACAATAATCTACTCTTACAGTTCTGATTACAGGATCTGGGTACCAGGCTGGATTAATGCGAAACAAATTATGAATTATTTCACTTAAATGTCCACCTCCAATAACTAACTGGTCCAGAAAATTGGTAAACAGACATTAAATTATTAGTTCAGCCCAGTCTAGGCAGGTAGTGGTTCCAAGCTGTTAATATCTGACAGGCGTTTAAGAGACCTACATGAAATTGCAGCTCTCGATCTGTCCAAAGCCAACATTAACCAGCCCTCGCGCCGACAAGCGCACAGAAGAGGTCAGACACTGATTACGCCCTGGAGCTCATGTCCTCTCACACTCCTGGAGCAGGGCGAGCTGTGCTGCCAGGGCAGAGCAGGGGACAGACAGTACTCTCCCCTGCTTGTGCCGGTTGTGGGTCAGGGACCGAGCTCTCCAGGGTCGTCCAGTTGGTGTTTTCCATTAAACCCAGAGGCAAATGGCATTTGCAGTCACTGCTCCGGAGGCACAACATCAGCCACGATTACCCATTTGCAAAGACCCAAGACATGAAGTGACAGTGCTCCCTCCCTTTTGGCCTTTCTCCCCTAAGTTACCTGTCCCAAACCTACAGAGAAGGGATGCCAGCCAGAGGACGACAGCTGTTTCACATACCACACTCTGAGACAGGACTATTTTTGGCCATTGTATCCTCAATTCCCTTAACCACTAATTTCTTAAGTGTTCCCAGCTTAGTCTTCACTTCCCCAGTGGTTGCTCAATGCCATTACTTCTGATGTTACTCAAGTGAGAACAATTGTTTCCTGCCCTCTGCCATATTCTCTATGTATCTATAAACAACCAAGCGTTCCCTATACATTTGTCTTAGCTTCTTTCGCAACACTCAAGTTCAAGTATCTGCTGCTCTTTCTAAACAGAGCTGAACCCTGCAGCAGAGGTTGCAATTTCATTTTTCAACAAAATGAAAGCCTTCATAGCAGGCTCAGAAATGCTACACAGAATCCAAACCTGTAAGTTCAAATCAATTGCAATCATCACCATCTGGATCTTTTGGACTGAGAAAAAACAAGCTACAGTCATTATCTGGTTTTAATATCAGATGGCAAGAGCCTGGGGAAAAATCAACAGCTTTATAAAGCTGAGCTTTATAAAAGTGCTCAAGATAAACAGCTATTTCTTTGACCTTTCTCTCAGGAAACCAAGCTTTATCAAAGCGCTTAGCAGAGTTTAGTTGTTTCTCCAACCTCTCAGAGAACTGTATTTTCTAAACAACACTTACAGTTCCAGAAAAAGATTTCTGAAAAATCCTTCTACCTACTACCTACGGAGGTAGCGACAGGCAAATATTACATCCATGTAACAAAAAAAGAAAAACCAAACAGAAATACAAATGTTGTTGACCATCTAAGCATTTGTAATTCATGTAGTTGCCCTTCTCTCATCTGCCCATTCTCCCTTGTGTCAGTTGCAACTTTACTTCTTAATTTTTCTTATCTTCATCAGAACATTAAGTCAGCAGATTTTTTTTTTTTGGGGGGGTCTAAGTTTCACTTGGGTCAACTGGCAAATTCATCAGATCCTCAAGCAGCGAGCATCCGCTCACAGTTGACTACACTGTCTGTTCTTCATACACGCACACACATTCTACTTGGTGTACCACAGCACAGGCTGCACATACCGCACAAGGCAGCTGTCAAGCCTCTCCCCAGGCCGAGGTTAGCCAACCGAGCTGTGACGGGATCAGTAGCAAGTACCAATTATATAAGGGGATGGGGGCATGTAACAGATGCCTCATTTTATTCTGGCTGGCAACTCAGTTAGTTCACATTAGAACAAAGACAATGCTAGCTCCTTAATTTTTCACTGGCGAGTTGAATATTTGGCAGGTCACACCATGAAGTTCAGTATTCACATACAAGGGCAGGTTTGCTTTAAAGAACTATCCCTTCATGTGGAGCAGTTCAGTGTCTCCCCTTTCCATCAGCACCAGATGATACAATTCCATTTTTGCACCAGCTGGGCATATTTGGCTTAAAGGGAAACCCTGTCCCTTCTCATTAGCTGTTAGTGGCACAGTCTGTTACCTCGTTTTTTCTCTCCCCCCACCCTCTCTCCCCGAACTCCAACTGGCTAAGTCCATCCTTGATCTGGAGTTGAGATGCAAGCCAGGTCCTTCTCTCCCAACCTCATACGCTGCTGTCCTCGAGCAGCGGCTCCTTGCCATCCGATCCTCCGGCCTGCGGGCTGTGGGTGTGGGCCTGGGCTCCGTTACCGTGCTTCTTGTGGCTGCCTGATCTCAGTGCAAGGTTGTGTTCCGGAATGAACAAGGCCACCAGGAGCGACAGCAGGACAGAACAAGCCCCAAACAGGAATGGAGGCCCTGGGATAATGCTGCTCTGTAGGGCGAAACAGAAGAACAATTAATGCTCAAGTGCAAGGGCATAAGAAGCCCAGCAAACAGAATGATAAAGCTGAACAGGTTACCTCGTCTGTAGGGTTGGCCATGTTGGGTTTGGAGGCCTTACCCAAAGTTTCCACTTCAGCCATTTCATTCAACTCCACGTGGAAGAGATAGAAGACAAAGCCATAGAGCGCCGGCCCCAGGCCGTTACACAGACCCCGAATTCCAGTGATCATCCCCTGCACCACACCTGGGGACAGAGCGAGGAAAGGAAGATAGGCTTACAGCTTTCTGAAGAAATTGTTTTATTCAAGGATGCTTACATTATTTAAAGACAGGATCAAACATTCAGATCTGGATTGACATGAACTCTACAGATGAATTGGCTAGCTGGTGATTAGCTTCACTCAGTATCAGGTTTTACAAAAATCAGTAATGCTGGGCTTGCTACTTTCAAGAATAAAACGAGCACAGGCACATCAAGTGACAATTTCCAACTGAACTGGAATTTAAGGCAGCCAAGTCTGAGGACTCAGGGTTGAACCATGAAGCAGGCAAACGATTAAGCAGCAGTCTCCTCTTTACCTCAGACAGGCAACACTGAACATCTACGTGCATAATTTAAGAATTCCCTCCCAAAGCATCAGCTATGGTCGCAGGCAAGAGTGTCAATACTACTAAGAATAAAGCGACACTCCACAGTTGGCACAGATATTCCTGCCCATCCCTCCACCACCAATGCTGAGAATTTGAACGTGCGTCAGCTCAAGCGCCTGCTGGGATGAACTCGCCTGTCAGGGAAATCCCCAAGCGACTCACCCTGTTGGTCGGGGTCTGCATTCCTAGACACCATGGCACTGATGGCTGGGAAGGTGATGCTAGACATGGCAGCCACAGCTCCTGCTGCCCACATCATCCTCGGAGAGAAAGAGGCAGCAGTTAGGAGGCAGGCTCCTGAGGGCCTGCCGCAGACTAGCACCGCGACAGGGCAGCATCGCCCTCTGCCAGGGGACAGGGAGCTGCCGCAGAGCCACCACGGAGGGAGAAACCTGCCGATGCCAGGAGACAAATGTGGGCAAACTCTTACCAAGGCTGCGATCCGAAGCCGTACCAGGCAAGCTGCAGGATCTGGAAGCCTAGTCCCAACAGGATGGTGTTTTTATTTCCTATCGAACGCATGAGAATTCCCAACACTACTGTCTGGAAAGAAAAACAGGTGCTTTCAAAGTAAGCGCAAAGAAAGATGACAACACTGGAAGACAAGAGGATGGGAATCCAAGGGAACTCGTGCTGCTGTRAGACTGGCTATCATGCACACGCACTCCTCCGCTCTCGTAACATTGTGTTAGAAACCAGCACATCCCTGTCCATGGCAACGAAAGCACAATCTATAGAGTTTCACAGAGCAACACGGGGCCACCCCATGGTTTACCACAGTTTGTTATTCAACAAACAACAGCTACATTCAAAAGATAAGAAAGAGGGACCGCAGGTAGCCATGCATGGGTCCGATGACGTCTGTGTGGCCACAGGGATTCTGACAACTCACTAGCCCTGATTATCAGAAATTTTGGACATTCTTATAACCACACTGCTAAAGCCAAGACAGAAATTGCTTCTCACCTGAGCCAGTATAGAGAGAATTCCAACTACACCAATAAAGGCTGCCACAGTCTCCGAGGAAAAACCAATGACCTGTGAAAACACCAAAGAGGGATTTTTCAGGCAAGAGATTTGTACCATACGAGAAAAGCCACTCCATCAGTGTCACTAATGTTTACTGACATTGCTTATCAGGTACTTAAACATTAATCAACTGTACCTTCCACTACCTCCCTGCTGCTACAGGAATAAAATGGAAGATTTTCCTCTGGCTGAAGAAACAGCTTTAAATCACTGGGCTCACCTTAAATGCCTGAAAGTGGCACAGACAGGATGGACAGGCAGACCACCAGCAAGAAGCCAAGCAAGGGTCCTGGCAATGCCTACAGAGCAGTCGCCAGGCTCCCACATTTTTTAGGAAAGCTGGAACAAGTCACTATTTCTTATAGCTTCAACTTTACTAAACTATTGGCCAAGATTACCTTCCTCAGGACATGCAACTAAGATAATATTTGTAGGCTGGGATTTCCTGCATTCAGAGCCTTCTCTTATTGCAAGAGACTGACCTGTCGCAGGTACAGGAAAAAGCTGGAGTACTGGCCAGCTTCAGGAAGGTAGGAGAGAAAGACAGTGATACAGATGAGCAGCACTGTAGAATCCTGACCCACTTTCCGCAAGGACTGTAGGGAAGGGGGGTGGGGAATGAAAAAATGTAAAAGAAAAAAAAAAAAAAAAAAGGAGTTAACATCATTAAATATTCTCCAGGTACAGAGACAGCAAAACTAAGTGCTTAAGTCACCATCTTATATTTAAGAAGTGAATGCTTGAATGAAACCAGACCAGCATTTCAGACGAAGATGCGAACACTGCCACAACACGCCAGTCCAGGTGTACAATTGCATCAGCTTACACCCTAGAATGAGGAATTTTTACCTTTCAGTTTCTCAGATTTATAGTCAAGTGCTTTTGATCAGAATTGTTTTTTCCTCAGACAGCCAAAATAATCTTCATAGCAAGCAAAGGTGAGGTGAAACTGCAAAGCTCATCATCATTAGGAAAGATTCTGAGAAGCCAGGAACGCAAAAGACTTCTCCTGACACCATACTATTGCTAAGTAATGGAATTTATTAACTGGCACATTTCCACCAAGAGGTGTTCTTGCTTCAGGACATCTGGAGCTGCTTTTAGATGGCTTGTAGCTCTATGACATCGGTGAGAAGCTGCTAGACAGCTCTAGATATGTGCAGTCTGCCGTCAGTTGAACACTGTACCTTTGACRGGGTTAATCTAAGCCTCACATCCTTCACCTTTTGTGGAATGCATCTTCCTTTTGAGAGAAACTAGCAGAACAAAAGCAAATATAAGCATTACCAGCATGCGGAAAAACAGCAGCAAGGTTACTTACAGCAAATGGGTCTGCTTGTTCCCAAGAGATTGGAGCTCCCCAAGAGACCGGGCGCATCTCTTCCGGCAGAGACTCTGGCACAGCCAGCAGGATGAAACCAATATCCAGCAAAGCAACACCTGAAGCTAACACAACCACCAATGTATCGCCGTAGGCTTGGGAAAGGTATGCACCAATTGCTGGGCTTGTGACCAGACTAGCAGCAAACGTGGCTGACACCTGGAAGCATAAAACATTAATACAGCCTCTTCTTCCTAGAGCCTATTTTCTCCTCCAGAGCAACCCAAGGGTACTAGTTCTGCCATCTTTGATGGAGATAATCCAGCCGAACAGGGACTCCAGTAGACAGAAAGATGACATGTTCTCTTGGTGCAATCTAGGCTAAGTTCTAGCAAAGGGAAATAAAAGCTATCCTAACAATTCATATACGATACTTTCAGTAACCCTATAGAAAGGGCCCAATGACAGCCTACTCGTATGCATGCCAGCATCACAGCCTGCACCCTTTCCTGGTGCAAAGAAGTTCACAGACCAGGCTGGTTTAAAGGCTAAGCAACAATACAGCTGGTATTCAGATCACATAGAAATTAGCCCTCTCCCTTGGTGCTAAATCACAAACAGAAGAACATGGAGATGGTATTATTAGTGAAGCGCATATCATCTTTTCACTGATACTGTCCTCAGGCTTGTCAATAAATCTCCCACCCTAATTTTATACCTCTCCTACCTGCAAAGCCCCAAATATTTCTTTCAAGAGACAAGCCAGTTATTCAGCTCCTTACCAAGCCATACGCCGTGCTGCGTTCATGCTCCTGTGTGATATCAGCAACGTAGGCAAAAATCACAGAAAAGGTGACAGCAAAGACTCCAGACATGGAAATGACAGCAAAATACCACCTGAAACAGGCATTGCCAAAGGCAGAGTTAGAGAGCAACCACACAGTGGTCCACAGCTGCTGAATTAGAACCTCTCCCTTATTTTTCCTTCAGTCCATCCTACTTCATTGCACCAGAAAGCACTCAGGAACACCGAGCTTCAGTCTGGTGGCCCATGGAGTTTTATCACTTATTTTCCCCACACAGGAAGGAAACATCAACATGCCCTAATAGTGATAACGCACCTATCAGGAGAATAGGCACCAGGAGAGGAAAGACAGGCTCTTTCTTCCTGACGCTGAAGGTAGAACCAGACAAGTAAATTAGTCTCTAGGCTGAGCATCCTTCTCCACTGGACAGACTCTTCCATCTCATCCTCAAATGCAACACCCGCAAATCCCCCATCGTTCAGCCTCACACTCATTCCTCTCCCCAGAACCCCTCGTTATARCAAGAGTAAACTCACCATGGACTGATCTTCATAAGGGGAATTGGCGCACATGTGAAGAAGACAGTGAGGAGGAGGAAGGATTTCCTGCCCCAGACATCAGAGAGAGCACCAATCAGTGGGGCACTTAGAAAAGAAAGCAGACCCTAAGACAGACAGACAGGACGACAGAGAGAAATCCCTCAGTCAAATTCTGATTGTTGATAGCAAGAGCTTTTGACAACATCATCTAAAGATAAAAATACAACCAGACAATCCATTCCTATTTTCTACAAGCAGGCAATATTACCAAAACCTAACAGTTTGTTAAACTGCTCACATCCTTTTAGGGAGAAAAAAAAAATCCTTGACCAGCTAGGTGCTGCTAAACACTACAATTACCTCCCGTCCTCTGCAACTGCTCAGCCTGCAGCTGTGGTCTTCCCAGGCACAGCTGTGCAGCAGAGAGTTGCCCTGCCAGTACCTAAAAAGATGTTGGCACAGCTCCATCACATTAACATCTGCTGCAGTTCTAGGGAAAGCCTTCTCTTTTAGTTGGAGACAAGACAGACCCGGTGAGATGCCAAGGCCATTAAGCACAAATAAAATTGTTCAATGCCTTTCAACGTCTTTCAAACCCGAGACGGGCAGGGAAGAGCCCTTAAGTGTATATGGGAGTGCCCAACTCGCATTGAAGCAAACCTCTCTGGGGCCATTTTCTGAGATCCTCTTGCCAGAGCCAGGGCCTAACAATCTGTTTTGCGACGTTCCTGAGTCAGAACACATGGCTACTGCTTGTTCGCTATAGTTACCTCCAGTTCTGCTCTGGCAATGATGGTCTAGTCCAAACTCACCGCACCCACTTACCACGTCACAGCATACTCCCCACCTTCTGTCTGGGGAGAGCCCACTAAGGCTCGCTTAGTTTCTGCTTCTATTACTGATAAGTTCAGATGTCATTGATTTTTTTTATTTGTTATGCTCCAGAATATGGATACAGGGCTGATCTCATGCTGATTAGAATATTTTCAGCTGAAAAACACAGCTGTTACAGCCCCAAACCCATGTTGACAAGCAGCTTGTTGTCAACACTGCTCAGTAAAATCAACTACACAAGCTACCCGATGTCTATGCTCTGTCAATGCTTCATTTTGCATTAGGTTTGCCAGTAGCACCCCAAACTGAAATATGAACATTTATCTGTCAAAGACTGGTTGACATCAGCAAATGACAGATTATAATGGCTTGCAACTTCTTGCACTGATCACAGATTCAAATGAAAGCCTGGAAGGACTATTCCTTACCTTGACTCCATGAATCAGGCCATTCATCAAGAATGTATGCTGAGGAAAAGTCTGGTGTAACACCTAGGGAAAAAAAAAACCAACAAAAACAAAAAAACAGAGCTAGCAATTTTGCAAAATTTCCATAAGCACCTGACAGCTAGATGCCTGGAAGAGCACAAAACAGGGAACATGGGAAATACACTACCAACAACGCCACTGCTGTATCTACATGAGGAGCTCTACCTCCCCTCTCCGACAGGGGCAGCGGCTTTCTTTAATGCTTCCCAGGTCTATAAATTATTCCAGCACGCTTGGGCAGGGCTAAGATAATGGGAAACATGCCTTTCTCCATCCCTGCACCATCTGATTTCCCTCTGTTTTTACTTCATGTGACCACATAACTTTTCTGTTGTTCTCCCCCGCTTTTGTACTGTCTTTATGTTCAATTTGCATTTTATACTACTGATCTAATACTAATTTCTAAATGCCTTTGCATAAACTAAGACTCCTTTTGCATAGTTACCTAGATATCAGAGATCAGGTCAAAAATATGCATGGCACATTAGACTTCAATCTGAGCTGGCATACCACCACCAGAAAATGAATTTTAAAAGCTGAGAATTCTTCCTGAAAGTGCCAGATCGAAGTTTACAGCTCCTTAACTAACGACAAGTATCTGAGATGAGATTTCAAGTTTCTTTAATAAAGCTATCGCTCTGCACTTAACTTGATTGTGAAGTTGCCTTTGCTGCCTGTGTTAATCATAACTCAGTCAAGTTCTGAATGAGTTACTGGTGGGCTCTCCCAGAACGAGCATGACTCGGTGTAGCAAGTAATGGCCAGGAAATTGTCACTCTGCTTTTACACCCCAGACAATGATGGTGGTAGTTCAACAAAAATCTCTTTTATCCCTAAATAAGTCGGTGTAGGGTAAAAGGTGCAGTCTTCGGATAAAAAGTCAAAGCTTTGCTCAACTTTCTTTCATTAAGCTCCCAAGTGTACTTTTTTTTTTTAAATACCTAGAAGAAAAAAGCAATAAATGACAGTAAACTACCAGTAAATTTTAGTAATTTCAGGTCAGGTCTTTCACTCCTGCTTTCTTGAAATCCTCCAAAAGCTTTCAAAAATCTAACTCATGCTTTCCTTCAAGTTAAGCTACAACAATTAAGAAAATAATTGCCCAACTCCATAAAAAATTACTATAGCTCCAGCTTTTTCAGGTACGAACCATTACATCTTGGTTTCTACCTCCTATACTCCAAAGGCCTGTGTTAAGATCTTTACCCTCGCCAACCCAAGGTGAACTCTAGTCTACAGGAGCCAGTATTATTCCCAGGGAGACTTGCTCACCGTTAGCATCGGCGTGGTCAGCAGCCCCCAGGCAAAGAACTCCAGGAAAATAACCACCACAGCGTGGTACACGCTGGGCTCTCCGATCCCCTGTCGCTGCAAAACAGAGCTCCGTAAGTAAAAAAAAAAAATACACGTATCCTGATCTGCAATAGATTTGAGACGTGTGGTTGGACACTGAAACGTCAACTCTGACCTAAGCCATCCCCAAGGTGATTCAGTGCTCTCTAGTGCAGGTGAGCTCATGCCGCAGCATCTCTCCATCCGGGGTCTACCAACGCATGCCTCTCCTACAAAGCTGATTGTTTTCAATTTTTTTCTCCAAGAACTAATATCTCTGACACCATTATGCTTTCTCTAAACATGACCAAACGTATCATCCTTTCAATCCTCGCCTTAAGGACCTGGAAATGAAACACCTCAATTCTCTGCATATTTTGACAGCAGTACGTGCAACACCCCAGAAAAGACTCTGGAGGTTTGGGAAGGCAATTTTACTCCTCAGCACCAACTCCATCTACCCAGCATGGTGGGAAAGGCACAGTCCTTAGATCAGCTGTTAAAAAACCCCCACACCTCAAGACCTTGCTTATCTCTCTCTCCTTAAAGATTTCTCACGGCACCTTCAGGGCAGCATTTGTTCTGTCACTTTTCCAAGTGCCAAATCTCAGCTGCTAGCCCAGGAGGTTTTCTCCTGCCATGCAGGACACACCTGCAAAGTCACGAGCTTGCAAGGAAAACAAATCACAAGGAACGGGAGAAAGCGCACAAGTTTCAGTTGAATTACATCAGGGAACCGCACGGGCCAAACATTTAGTAGCACAATGTGCTTTTCCAGAGGAACCCATTTCTTATATTAGCAAACCACATGGTCTGAACTCACCAAGAAGTGTAGTCTAGTTCTGATACATTATTAATAAAACCACCTGAAATGCCTGCAATCCCAGCAATTTAGACAGCTTCCAGCAGCTTGAAGAGTATCCAGAATTTAAAAATGTTTCCATCAGCTGCACAAACCTCACATCCGAAGGGATACTGGATTTGGTATGGGAAACCTCAAACCTATGGGCATTTCTTCTAGGCTAAGAGAATGGACTTTTGTATTAATTTCCTCACAGCTGACTAACATTTCTACACTGTGCTCTTGAGATGCAATTCATGTAATGGACCAGACCAAAGATGTATCTGTATCAGTATCCTGCCTCCAGCATTCACTACTGACACATTCTCAGGGACAGGAATTCAAGAAACTTGGCATGTGAAGAGCAATCTTTTACCCAGTCACATCCTCCCGGGTTTTGACAGAATACTACTGCATTTCAGATAACTAATACGGCTGTAAGTTATTTGAAATAYGAGAGAAGGCAGCAAGAGACGTTATTCTACTGAAACGTTTATGTTCACAGACTCTATTAACACTGTCTCCCGCAGACAGGCTAAGTCTGCTTAAAAAACAAACAAACAGCATCAACACAAGAGGCACCCTACCCAAGGGGGACACGGTCACTAAAAGAAGTCAGTTTTTTTGCACACAAATGAGATAATGTTTTGCAGCACAGGGAGAAGCCCCAAGGCGGCACAAAGCCAGTAATTAAGAGTTCAGCTATCATTACCCACCTTGCTCCACCGGCCTAAGAGTGTCTCTCAGAAGAGAGCAGTCCTCTCCTCTTCCTTTCGTCATCCCCCTTTACACCCTCTCAAGCAGTTAAACGTTTCTACCACATGACTGCACCAAAATTAACAGTCGATCTCTCTTCACGGAGTAGGTCCAGATCTAACCTGTTCACAGCTTAACGTCACTCCTTCCACTTATCAACCATCTTATCGCGTTAGACTCCTTAAACAATTTAGGATAGCTGATCTCCTTCGGAGTACGTGGTCACCGCACTGAACCACTCCTCTAGAGGATGCACAGCTGCTACCGCAAAATATGAAGATGCTACAGAAAAAGAGTAAAAATATGCAAAAAGATAGTAGGAGCCCGTAGGACAGGCCAGCGCCTCATGACCAGAACTACTTTCTCTCAAGAGAGCAAGCCCAGAGGGAAGGAGCTTGCAACCATCTTAAGCTCAGGTGCGCCCACCTCAAAGCTGTCTTTGTACAGGCCTGACGTTGTCGCCCGCACTACCTGGAGCCTCTCCCAGCGCTCTTCTCTCCCACAGTAAAGAACTCCTCTCAAAAGAGGTAAATATTTTACACAGATTTGAAGGTAGCCTGTCGTCCTCAAAGCGAGCATTAAACGTCAGCGCTGACACCTCGTGACTAGTGAATACCTGCACCCAGGGAAACGGGGAAACATCAAGAGGACGACAGCCTCACAGCCCTGAAGGAGGGCCGAGCCGCGCTCTTCCAGGCTTCGGGGAGCCCCAAGGCAGCGGGGCTGTCCGCAGGCACCGGCGCTCCCGGCACAGCCGAGGCAGCCGCGGCGCTGCTCCGGAGCCTGGCACAGCGGCCGTGCCCCTGCCTGGGGCTCGGGGCCCCGGGGAGGGGACGGGACGGGAGCAGGGCAGCACACCGGCCCGCAGAGCGGCATCGCTGCTGGCGCGAGACCTCACCCCTGCGCCCCAGCCCCCACCGCGCCCCGGCGTCCGCCCCCGCGCCTGCCCTGCCGCCGGCCCCACAGCCCCCACGGCACCGCCCGCCCCAGGGCCCCGCACCGGCTGCCGCGCCCCGCGGCCGGCCCCCTCGCGCCCCACGCTCCCGCTCAGTCCCGGCCCCGAAGGCCCCGCGCCACAGCCACGCGCCTGCCCACCCCACTGCCGCCCCCACGCTGCGCTCCGCGCCGCTGCCCGCGCCGCAGCCCCCAGCCCCGACCCGGGCTCCCGCCCGCCCGGGGGCCCTCAGCCCGGCTGCACGGAGCCCACCCCACGGCGCCGCTCAGCCCCCGCTGCCCCGGCCCCTCACGCTCCAGCGGCCCCGCAGGCCTCCCCGGCCGCCCGGCCCCCCGCGCTCACGCCGGCCCCGTCCCGGATGACGATCTTCTTGGCCAGCAGGACGCTGCGGTTGAGCCGCTTCTTCTTCTTCTTCTCGCCGGTCATGGCGCCGCCGGGCCGCTGCCGTTCGCCGGCCTCCGCGGCTGCCCCATCCTCCCTGCGGCGGGCCGCGCCGCGCCGAGCCCGGGCCCGGACCCGCACCGGGCGGG
>JAYKAV010002960.1:517188-552540 GCA_035582835.1 Phoebastria nigripes
GGCGGCCCGGCCGGGCGGGGAGGAGTGGAGCCGCAAGGGCAGCTTCATCCGCAAGCCGGCGCAGGGCTGGCTGCACCCCGACGAGCGGGTGCTGGGGCCCGGCGTCTCCTACATCGTCCGGGTAAGTCCCGCCGGAGCCGGAGCCGGAGCCGGAGCCCGACCCGCCCCGGCGCGGGAGGGTGCGAAGCCCCCGGCCCCACGCGTGTCCGGGGCAGCGGGCGGCCGGGGAGCCCTGTCGCCGCCGGGCCGGGGCTCGGCGGGTCTGCCCGCTCCTCCCGACGGCTGCGGGCAGAGCCCCCGGTTCGGGTTCCCCCCGGCTGCCCCAGGGCAGGCTCTGCCRCCGGGGGCTGCGGCCATGTCCCCAGGCTCCCGCGGGACCTGCCCTGGGACGGGCGTCGGTGCCGAGCAGTGCCATGACCACGGCCAAGGGGACGTGGTGGGGATCCGGCCTGGAGGGTGTCCTGGGCAGCCACCCCCGCCAGGCGCAGCCTGCAGCCCCTTCGCCCCATCACGGGCAGCCTGGCCCTGTTACGCTGCCCGCATTGTCTGGCACGTCCTGGGAGGGATGGCACGGCCTCCTGAACCAGCCTGGGACAGGACCAGGGCCAGGGGGGCTTTCTGTGCCGGGGAACCAGCCCCAGGACCCAGCAGCAGCCAGCCCCTATGAGGGCAGCACAAGCCATAGCACACAGATGAGTTTGTTGGGTCTCAGCGTGGGGTCTGGGCACGCGATGGGGCATTTTGGGATGGAGGGTGAAAGGGTGCTGTGCATTGGGGTGAGAGCCCTGGAGCTGGCATCGAAGGGGCCCTTCTCACTGACACCCAGCTCCTCCCCCCCTCTCTATTGCCTGCCCTGGGCTGGTGGTGCCGGCTGGAGGAGGCTGCTCTGACCGTGTGTCCCCCCTGCAGTACATGGGGTGCATTGAGGTGCTGCGCTCCATGAGGTCCCTCGACTTCAACACCCGGACACAGGTCACCAGGTACGGCCTCGCGGTCCCACTCTCCTGCACCCTGCTGCCACCCGGAGCCGCTGGCGGCCCTGGGTGCTCCCCCTCCCCAGGGCCCTGCGGAGAGGGGGACACACGGGGCCAGGGTCTGGGGGAGCCCTGCCCCATGGGATCCACCCTGCACACGGGGACGTGGACGAAGGGCACTGCCACGGATCAATGGGCGGAAAGAGGAGAAGGGAGGTGGCCCCAGCAGGGATTACACATTGCAGGCTTGTGACATGGGGCAGTGCTGCAGGGATGCTGCAGTGCCTGGGGCTGCGGGGGCTGATGCCCCCAGACCCMGCGGAGCCGCAGGCAGGGAGGTGGCTGGGAAGGGGCTGGGGGTCTGCAGCAGTAACCCAGCTGGGGGCCGTGGCTTGCAGGGAAGCCATCAACAGACTATACGAGGCGGTGCCAGGCGTGAAGGGCATCTGGAAGAAGAAGGTGAGTTTCCACCCAGCCCGTCCCTCCCTGGGCTACTTCCTGGGGCGAGCCGGGGCTGCGGGACAGGGCGCTGGGGGTGCCTCCCCGGTTCATGGAGCAGAGCTTGGGCTCTCTCGGGGCACCCCTCTTTGCCTTCTTCACCCCAGAAAACCTGGTCCTGGGGGGCTGCATCAGCCCCATGCTCCTCTCCCCCCTGTCAGGCTCCCAACAAAGCCCTCTTCTCCATCCTGGGCAAGAGCAACCTCCGCTTTGCTGGCATGAGCATCGCTGTCAACATCTCCGTTGATGGGCTGAACCTCATGATCCCCACCACGCGCCAGGTGAGAGCCATTCCTGGGGACGCGGCCCTGCCACCCACCACCTCCCAGCCCTCTGCCTCCTGCCGCGAACTGGGGGGCTGGCAGCCCCCGTGCTAACCCTGCCATGGGCTGTGTTCCCCCTGCAGATCATCGCCAACCACCACATGCAATCCATCTCCTTCGCCTCCGGCGGGGACACGGTGAGGCATGCCCGCCCCAGCCCTCCCCCGGCTGTGGTCCCTCGGGGGGCAGCGGGGACGGGGGCTGCCCGTCCTATGGCTGAGCCGAACTGCGGGGCAGCCTGGTCCCGGGGCAGGACATGGGGCTGGGGCTGAGCCCGACCCCTCACCCCAGCGGCCCCAGCTCTGCTCCCTGCATGGCAGTGGGACACGGGCCCTGAGCTACCCCTCTGCCTCCAGGACACCACGGACTACGTCGCCTACGTCGCCAAGGACCCCATCAACCAGAGAGGTGACACTGACCCCCGTGCCCGGGAGCTCTGCAGAAGAGGAGGGATGCGCTGGGGGATGAAGGCTGCAGGAGGGGATCCCTTGTGGGGGGCACAAGGGGTGGCTCAGGGTGGTCCCAGAGGGGTGATGAGAGCACGGGGGAAACGCTCGAGCCGTCTGTCCGTCTGTCCGCAGCCTGCCACATCCTGGAGTGCTGTGAGGGGCTGGCACAGAGCGTCATCAGCACGGTGGGACAGGCGTTCGAGCTGCGCTTCAAGCAGTACCTGCACAGCCCCCCCAAGGTGGTGGCACCCCTGGACAGGTAGGGGGGTGGGGGGCCCCGTCGCAGCCCCGCACCCCTGGTCCCAGGCATGTCCCCTGGCTGGGGGTTGCTCTGGGAGCCCCCATCCCTGCCGGGCATGGGGAGGGGTCTGAGCCGGGCAGGGTGTCCCCAGCTCGCCCGTCCCTGCTGCAGGGCGCTGGGAGCAGAAGAGTCAGCCTGGGGAGAGGATGAGGAGGCAGCCGAGCACGATTACTACAACAGCATCCCGGGGAAGGAGCCACCCCTGGGGGGGCTGATTGACTCCCGGCTCCGGCACGGCACAATCCTGGGCCACGTCCGCACTCAGCCCTCCAGCTCCAGCCCCCCCAGCCAGGTGAGCCCCTGGGGCCACTGCCAGCCCTGCTGTGGGGGTCCCAGGCAGGTCCACCCAACACCCTCGCTGTCTCTTCTCCCCAGGGCAGTTTTGCAGCCAGACGAGACCAGAGCAGCCAGCCAGGGCCACCCTGGGACCTGGAGAGCCAGGGTGGGTACTGCCGCGGGGGGGACCCCGGGGACCGTGAGCGGGGATTCCCGCAGCTCTGCCCTGCCGGGGCTGGTGGTGATGCCCGGTCCTCGCAGGCCAGCCCTGCGACGGGTACCTGCAGGCGGACGGCCACCCCCTGGGGCCGCGGGACTATGAGGAGCACATGTACGTGAACACGCAGAGCCTGGATGCCTGGGAGCTGGAGGCGGCGGCTCGTGGGGCGCCAGAGGAGAGCCCCAAAAAGGACCTCTTTGATATGAGTAAGCAACTGGGCTGGGGGTCTGGTGCAGGACCTGCTGCAGAGGGGCTGAGTGCTGGGGGCCGGGTGACCGTGAGCCAGGGCCCCATCCTTGCCCGCCTTTGCCGGGGCGGCAGGGCTGTGCTCAGGGCAGGGCTGCCGGAGGGGGCAGCCAGTGCAGGGGGGCAGCGTCCCCTCTGTGCCTGGGCACAGGTGCAGCATCATGCTCAGGGCCGGCCATAACCCTGGGTCCTGCTGCCACCGCTCAGCCCGTCCCTGTCCCCGCCGCACCCCAGCTGTGCTTTGCGCCCCGAGGGGTGACGCCCCACACTTCCTGGCTCCTGCAGGGCCGTTCGAGGATGCCCTGAAGCTCCATGAGTGCACTGCTGGGGGCAGCACCAGCCCCCCCATCGAGGACCAGTGGCCGAGCCCCCCCACACGGAAAGCCCCCATCGCCCCCACAGAGGAGCAGCTCAGGCGGGAGCCGTGGTACCATGGGAAGATGAGCCGGCGGGACGCTGAGAGGCTCCTGCAGACGGACGGGGACTTCCTGGTGCGGGACAGCCTCACCAACCCGGGGCAGTACGTGCTGACCGGCATGCACAGCGGGCAGCCCAAGCACCTGCTGCTGGTGGATCCCGAGGGCGTGGTAAGGGCAGGGCATGGGGTGGGCAATGGGGGACGGGGGTAAGGGCAGGGTGGGAAGGGATGCTGGGGGAGACATCCACGGGGGTGGGCAGGCGCCGGGGGGTTGCACAGGAACCCCGTGTGGGAGGCAGCTCTCCTGGGTTCAGGACCGCTGTGCCCCCGGCTCCCAGGTGAGGACCAAGGACGTGCTGTTTGAGAGCATCAGCCACCTCATCAGCCACCACCGGCAGAACGAGCAGCCCATCGTGGCTGCGGAGAGCGAGCTGCACCTCCGCCAGGTTGTCCGGAGGAAGCAGTGATGCCGGGGGGTACGTAAGCCCCTGACCCACTCCCCTGGCACTGGCTTCGCCCCAGCCCCAGGGCAAAGCTGGAGCCCCTCTGCTCTCCCCTCATCCAGTTGTGCCTGGCCTCTGGGGGAGGCAAAGCTCCCCCCCCACAGGGTCGGGCTCCCCATCCCCCTCCCCAGCAGGGCTTCGCAGTCCCTGGCCCCGAAGGCCCCCACCCCCCCCACTGCCTCCCCTTTATCGTCCGCATGGGGCCCCTTGCCCAGCCGGACATGAAGACGTTTATTCCACGCGTGGAGGTGAAACGCTGCTGGGGTGGGAGCTGAGGGGTGGCCTCGCTGAGAGGGACGGGGCCCGAATCTGGCTCGGGCAGTGCTGCCTGCTCCGGGGCTGTCCCCAGCTCGCCCCAGCGATGGGAGGGGGCCTGGGTGGGCATCGCTGTGGGGCTGCCCTGTCCCCCTCCTGCCCAGGACCCCTGCCTGCATGGGGCTGGTTGAGCTGCTGGTACCACTGGCCCCTGCTGCCCAGTGCTGTGGCCCYCAGTGCTAGCTCCATCCCGGCACATGGAATTGGTCTCTGGATGATGATGGGGCAAACAGGGTTGGGGCTGGTGCCAGGAGCCTCATCCCAGGGCTCCCCGAGTGGGATGGGGCAAGCAGGCTTGGCATGTGCATGCACGTGTGTGTGCGTATCTGTGTGCATATGTGTGTGTGCGTGTGCATCCATGTGCGTGTGTGCATAGGTATGTGAGGGGCAACCGGGGGACCAGCCCCTTGCCCACAGAGCCATGCCTCTCACCCAGCGCTGCTACTCAGGACCCAGCTCCCCGCCTTGGTCTCCCCTCTCTGCCAGGACATTCGGGGGATGCCCCCATCCATGGGGTCCCCCATCAGCAGGGGCTGTAGCCCCCAGCTTGGCTCTGCCCGTGGGGCTGGGCACAAATGTCTCTTGGAGGCCAGTGCTGCTGGATGTCCCTGTCGTGCCCACATTTCCAGCTGGATTCTCCCCAGGAGTGGCTGCCATGCGAGGCTCCCGGCGGCTCCGAGCCCCCACAGCCCTCCCCAGGCTGGGGCCAGGACGAAGCTGCGGCGGGGAAGGCTCAGGGCAGGGGCGAGCTACCAGCACTGGCTCATGAGGCTGGGGCTGCCGGGAGGAGAGGCATCCCACAGCCCCCGGGGACCCCCCCCCGGCCGGCTCGGGGCTTCAGCAGGTTTTTACGGCATACATGGCCCCTTCTCCAGCGTGTTTGGCGCTTGGCACGGGTTCGTGGTTTGGAATACATTTCTAATTAAACGTGGAAATGAGAAAGGTGCACCGGTTGTTCGTGCTGCCCCCAAGCACGGTGCTGGGACAGGGCTGCCACTGCTGGCTCCTGCACATGGGGGCTTGACCGGGCTGGGGATGCAGAGGGTGCCAGGATGGCATCTTCATCATCACCAGCTCCTGGCTGGTCCCACGGTGGTGTGGCAGCCGGCCCCATCCTGGCTGGTCACACTTGGCTCTGCCCCCCCAGCCCCCCTGGTTCACCTTGTCCCCCTTCTGCACGTAGGTCCCCCCTCCGTCCCCCCCAGCTCTGGAGGGGGCTGCAGCACCCAGGGCTTGGCCCCAGGGCACTGGTCCTGCACGGCATCTCTTCCCCGCACCCAGCATCTCCCCGCCCTGCCTGTTCCTGCTGCCTGCAGGCTCACATCCCACCTCTGCCCAGGGGCAGGATGCGGCTGCTTGCCTCGAAGCCTCCTGGCGAGGCCTCGTCTGGCTCCTGCTGCAGTCAGGCTGGCACCGAGCAGCCCGGAGCCGAGCTGCCGTTCGTCTCCCGTTAATGAACGTGGCGGCCGGCGGAGTGACAGCCCCGCGGTGGGCCTGGCTGCGGCTGCTGGCTGTGCAGCGCGGCCAGCAGGTAGAAAAGGCACTTGGCTGGAATCAGCGGAGGCAGGAGAAGGCTGTCCCAGTGCTGCTGGAGCCTGGCAGTGGGAGGCTTTCCAAGCCAGCGGTGTGGCCGGGCTGTGAACCGTGGGGCACGTGAACTGGGGGGGCAGCAGCCTCCCAGCGGGTCCAGCACCAGCACTGGCTGGCTCCATGGTCCTGCTGGGTCCCCTCTGCTCACCCTGCCCCAGGCAGGTGCCAGCAGCCCACCCGGCTCTGCTCCTCGTGCCCGGTGCTGCCACCGTGCTGCTCACACCCACCTCGGGGAGCAGGGTCACCCTGGCACCCTCTGCCCCTTGCTGGGGACGGCCCCTCCTGGGCCAGGGCTGCCGGGTGCTGGCTGAGTCAACGGATAAAATAAGCCCCTAAATAAAGCCCAGAAATGAATGTGTAATTTCCCATTGATAGTTGAATACCTACAGGGATGCGGTGCTTCCATCTCAGCTGCTATTTTTTGTCATGTAGTAATGTGTCTGCAAAGATAATTGTGCCGTTCCCTCAATAGCAGAGGCAGGAAAAGGCAGCGAGAGCCTGGACTTACTTCTTTTGCTGCCGGAGAACGAGGCCACGCCTTTCTCCAGCTGCTACTGGCTCTGCCCTGGCCCCTCAGCCCCCCGATGCTGCTGTGAAGTGCCTGAAGGGCTGGTGGGGTATTTATTTTAGGGGTTTAACTGCTTTGGTTGAGGCTGGTGTGCGGTGCCGACAGCCATGGGGTGTAGGGGGCTCTGCTCCCCCCTGCCCCAGGCTGCAGAGCCACTGCACAGGGGCTCGGAGACCCTCCTCAAGAGGGTCCTGCTGTGGGGCAGTGCCCCACAGCCGCCTGGCACAAGGGCAGGACCCCGCGGGGGGAGGTGGGCTGGGAGCTGCGCAGCAGCGTTCTTGAAGCAAAAAACAATTAAAACAAACATGAGGCCTTTATTGAGTTAAGAATGGACATAAATAATGCAGTCAGAACACCAGGGAGTGCTCCCACCTGAAATTGGATTTCTTTCCGTGTGCTCTGCACCCCCAGTGCAGCTCCGCTCTGGACTGGTCCTCACTGGGCCAGGGGCGAGGGGAGGGTGAGAGAGGAGGGGCCCGCAGGAGGCTGGGGCTGGGCGATGGTGGAGCAAAGCGGATAGTGGCACACGTGCTGAAACTGCTGGTGGCTGCTGGTGTGTTTGGAGTAGCAGTCTGTAGGCTCCAGAGTTAACACCGGGCTGAAGGGGAGAGCGACTCGCCTCTCAGTGCAGCTCCTTCAGCCCGTGTGACAGTGGGGAGGCCAAGGTGTTTTGGGAAGGTTTGGAAGCCACAGAAGAGCAACTGCAGAGGGACGTGGCCTCCTTGCTCTCCCAGGGCCTTGGGGATCTTGCTGACCAACCGTCCCTCTGTCTATCTGTCTCCAAATGTGCTGACAACAAACACTGCCCAGTTCAGTTTTCCTGGACAGAGGGGTAAGAGTCTCTGACATTGGCTCTCAGCAAGTTTCATGGAAATAACTAACCAGCTGGAGAAGAGGAGACGTGTGCAGCACTCCTGCCCTGGAGGGGCTGCGGCAGGGGCTCAGCCCGTGCCCCGGGATCCTGGGGTCCTGGCGCCAGCCCCTTCCCCTCGCAGGGCTCTCTCTTTCCCAGCCTCCAGCAGGTGGTAGCACACTGCCGGCTCCGCCAGCCGTGTCCCCAGCCCTGGCATTGTCCCCAGCCCTGCCAGCGTCCCCAGACAGGCATCGCTTGCCCGCGGTGTCATGCCCAGGCCTTACCAGGCGTCGCATGCCTCCGGCAGCCTCCAGCCCAGCACGAAGGGCCCCTGTCCATCTCGCCCAGCCCTTGCCCAGCTCCCTGTCATGCTGCCTGGGGAGGTGGCCCTGGAGCCCCGAGAGCTGTCCCCTCCTGGCATCCCGCGCTGCCTGGATCCATGGAGAGCCCTGGATGAGGGGAATGCAGGCGAGGAAAGGCACCCCTCCCGGCTCCACGCTGCTGGGTGCTGAGTGAGGGTCCAGAGCCCGTTTTGGAGGCCCTGGAAACCTTGTTTTCTGCTGGCCCTGCGAGTGTTTGTTCTCTGCCCGTTTTTGTTCCGGGTCCAGCAGCTCCTGCTGTACACAGTGGCTGTGGCAGCACAGTGCCGCAGGCGAGCGCTGGTCTCTGGCAGCCCTGTGCCAGCAGCGGGGCTGGCTGCAGCCCCTGCCTGCGCTGCCGGGAAGGGATGCCCCCAGCACAGCCCATGTCCCCAAGGTGCCGGAGATGCGAGCACCTGTGCCAGCTCCTGCTGCGAGCGCTGGGTCTCTCCTGCCATCCCTTCACTGGGAACTGGGGCATTTGGGACCTCAGCGTCTCTGCCCGACCACTGCAGCTCCTCTTCTGCCTCAAACCTGGAAGCCCTGCCCCGAGCTGAGCCCAGGCAAGCTCAGTGCAGGCAGCAGGCAGCTCCAAGCACCCTGCTCCCCTCTGTGCCCCAGAGATGGCTGGCCCTGAGTTGAGCGGGCAGGGCTGGCCCAGCTCCAGCACTCTTTGTTATCTCAAGGGAACTCAACCATTTCTGCACCTTGTTTACCCGCCGTTGTTGCAGGGTGGAGGAAAGGCAAACACCAGCCTTTTGTTCACCAGCCTCCCCTTCCCATGAGCTTCGTCCTCCTCTCACAGGCTCCATCTGCCCTCTTCCCCACCATGGGACCTAGAACTCAGTGCCCTGAAGTGCAGAGCTCAGGGTCCAGCCAGGATACCACTGTCTCCCTTCCCCACCGCTGTCCCCGAGACATCCCTGCCCAGACCCCTCCAGGTCCTGGCTGGTTCCTGCTCCCCACTCACCCCCATTCGGAGGGTCCCAGCAGCTTCTCCCAGGTCTGCTCCCATGGCCTGTGAGGGGCAGCCGTGCCAAGGGGCCCACTCCTGGTGAGGGTCTACAGTTGGTCAGAGCTGCTGCTCCCAGACAGGCAGAGCAATGTGCCAAGAAACTCCATAAATCAGAGCACTTGCCCTGCCAGGGAGCGCCCACTCGTTGCTGGGAGAGGCCTGGGCATGGCAGGTGGAGGGCACGCAGTGAAACCAGGGGATGCAGGGAGAGGGGAGGGCAATTCACTTCCAGAGAGGGAGGAGGGTTGTTCCCCCAGGCCCTGGGGACCTTCTCTCCTGCCACCTTTCCCAGGCGCTGGCAGAGCTGGCTGCTGACCCTTGGTCTGGCTTGGCACAGCTGTCCTCTTTTTATCAGCTCAGAGTCAGGATGCAGAGGGAGCCAGGACCTCCCACCTCTCGCAGTTGCTGCCTGGCTGCAGCAGCCCCTGCCAAAGGAGCTCACCAAGCCAGGCTCTCCTTCCTGGTGATTATTCCCAGCCCTGCATCACTGTGGGATGATGGTGCCATCCCTGCAGCCTGATGGCATCCACGGGGCAGCAGCCAGGGAGGAATAGCCGCTGGCCCCCATCCATTCCACCGTCCTGCTCGGTGCATCCCTGTCCCCAAGGCTATAAATCCACGTGGTACCTGGGCTGGGGCTGATCACCCCAGTTTGAGTCTCCTGCCGCCCGCAGCACTGGGGCCTGCAGTGATGCTCCGTGGACCCTCCTGTCGTTTTGCGTCTGGTGCCCCCAGTGCCACCTGGGCCGTATCCTGCCCCAGCGCTGTCCCTGCCAGGTGCTGGAGAAACGTGTGACATGTGGCACTGCCTCCCCCTACTCCTCCAGCCACGATATTAAACCACTTAATGCACTCAGCGAGTCCTTGAGCTCTGAGCCGCCTTGGAGTGCTGTTGGCTTTGTTCAGCACTTTGATGAGCTCAAGAGCTCGGAGGGGAGAGCGGGCTGCGCCCGGGGGGGGAACGGCTCCGTCCCTCCAGACTCGGTCCCCGATCGTGCTCAGGGCGGGAGGGCGCTGGGGGCGGGCACGGGGCTGCTGCCGTCCCGCTCCCGGCTCAGGGCTTCCCCGCTCCCGGTCCCATCCCAGCCCCGGCGCCCCCGCGGGCAGGCGGCCGGGTGTCCCGGGGCCGGGCCCCCGCACCCCCCGAGCATCAGCACCCCGGAGCCGCTCGGCCCGGCTCGGTCTCGATCTCGGTCCCGGTCCGGCCGGGCGCGGTGCGGCGCGGCGCGGGGAAATGCGGGGGCGCCGCGCTCGGAGGATTACGGCGGCGGCGCGGGAAAGGAGCGGGGCCGCCGCCGCCGTATAAAAGCGCGTCCGCGCCCGCCCCGCCCCGCCCGGGCTGCGGCGGCGGCGGCGGTGGAGGCTCCGCTCCAGGTGCGGCGGCTCCCGGCAACTGGTCGGTCGGTCGGTCGGTCTGTCTGTCTGTCTGTCTGTCTGTCTGTCTGTCTAGGCATCGCGTCGCGTCGCGGCCGGCAGCGGCTCCCCGTGCGCCGCGGCCGCCCCGCCCCGTCCCATCGCTCGCGTCCGTGTCCCTCGCGTCCATGTCCATCGGCGCAGCCGGTTTTTTCCCGTCCCTCACCCCCGGGCTGGCGGGTCCCGGTGCCCATCGGCGCGGCTGGTTCCTTCCCATCCCTGTCCCTGTCCCCATCCTCCCCGGGCTGGTGGGTCCCCATGTCCCTCGTGCGGCCGGTTCCCTCCCATCCTTGTCCCCGACCCTCGGGCTGGCAGGTCTCTGTCTCTCGGTGCCACCAGTTGCCCCCCAGGCTGACGGCTCCGGTCTGCCCCTGCCGGTGCCCGGCCCCCAGTGAGAGCGTTGCCCTGCGGGTCTCTTCCAGCCCCACACCCAGCGGCAACATGTGGCTCCTGGAGCGGCTGCGTGGCGTGGCAGAGAACGGTGGGTCCCGGGGTGCTGGACCGGAGGAGTCCCCGCGGGGATCCCGCTACAGCAATGTCCTCACCCCTGACAAGATCCCCGACTTCTTCATCCCACCCAAGCTGAGCGCAGCGCCTGCCGAGGCCGAGGGCCCCGAGCCCCCTGCAGCATCCGCCCTGGGCCCCTCAGCCTCGGAGCAGGACCTGGCCAGGCGCAAGCCCCCACGCAGTCCCCAGCCTTCCAGCCGTCCCCGGCCACGGGCCACTGGCCGGCACATCATCCAGATCGAGAGCGCCGAGGACTGGACAGCCGAGGGGGGCTTTGGCACCAACGCAGACCCTCAGGCGCAGACGGCCATGTCACTACCCTATGTGCCCAAGGCGCAGACCTCCTATGGCTTCGCCACGCTGGTGGAGAGCCCCCATACACGGCGCAAAGAGTCGCTCTTCCACAGCGAGCACAGCAGCCTCTGCCCCTCGCCAGCCACCTCACCCAGCACCCAGCGCAGAGCCAAGCTCAATGGCGAGAGCGGGCCCCGGGCACCTGCCGACCTGGGTGCAGCCCTCATGCACCCCGGCCGCTACTTCAGCGGCGGTGARAGCGACACGTGCTCTTCAGCTGAGTCCTCGCCCTTTGGCTCCCCACTGCTCTCCCGCTCTGTCTCCCTCCTGAAGATCTTCAGCCAGGAAAGCCAGTCCAAGGTCATCAAGCTGAAGCACTCGGTAGCCCGCAACAGCTCACTTTCCACTGATGACAGCTCGGCCGACACCAGCCCCAGTGCCCAGCGCCGTGCCAGGAGTGCCCCAGCCGGGGGGCAGCCGCCCGCTGCCCTGCTGCCCCTGGACCTGCCGCCGGGCCACGACCGGGAGCACAGCCTGCGGCTCAGCCGGGGTGGGAGCCTGCGCCTGGCTGCTGAATATGACCCCTCCAACGCCCGGCTGCGCGTGCGGCTCGTCTCTGCCGAGGACCTCTACGACACACTCATCGACCTGCGCAGCATCAACTGCTGCGTCTCACTGTGCCTCAACCCCGGGAAGCTGCAGAAGCAGCGCAGCACCATTGTCAAGAACAGCCGCAACCCCGTCTTCAACGAGGACTTCTTCTTTGATGGGCTGGGCCCCGGCCACGCTAGGAAGATGTCCCTGAAGCTCAAGGTGGTCAACAAGGGCAGCAGCCTTAAGCGGGACACGCTGCTGGGGGAGAAGGAGCTGCCGCTCACCGCCCTCTTGTCCTGCCTGTAGGTGCTTGCTGCCAGCCCCAGAGGGAGCCTGCCTGCCTGTGGGGCCGGGGCGAGGCGGGGAGGCCAGCCCTGTCCCCCGGCCTCACTGGAGGAGGGTTTGGAAGGGCCCCTTGGAGGAGGGACAGGGCCGTGGTGGAGTGTGGGGGTCCCTGGGGGCGGCGCTGCTGTGGGGCTCTGCCAGCACCAGCCCTCCTGCAGCAGGGCAGGGATGGGCCAGTCGCTGCAGCCTCTCCCCTCTGCTCCCTCCCTGCTGCCTCCCAGGGCTGCATCTCCTCGAGCCCAGCAGGAAGCGGGGAGCCACTGGCCCCGTCTCCGCCAGGAAGGATGGATGTCACTTGCTGGGCTTTTCCCTCCCTGGTGCCTGTGGTCTCCAGCTGGCCAGCACGAAGGTTGGAGGTGGGTAGATCTCTGTAGCATACTTACTGCCACCTCTCTCAAAGCCCCAGCTCATGGAGTCGGGTGATAGCACCGATCTCAGCTTTAATTTAAAAGACAAGTTTCTAGACTTGGAAATTGCAGAGGTGACCCCAGAGTGGGCCAAGGGAGGTGACCCTGGGGGATGAGTCAGGTTTGTGGTTTTTGAGCCTTTCTTGGACTCTTCCCAGCCCTGTGGGACTGCACAGATGTGCAAGTTGGCTTGGTCCGAAACCCGCAGCCTCCTGGGACGCCCTCCCTGCCCACCCCCAGCAGTGTCCCCTACTGCTGACCCCCTGCGGGGAAAATGCTCATGGAGCTTCAGGGGCTTTGGGTTTGCCCAAATCCAGGAGGCTGCCTGTGCCCATCCCCTGCCCACGGGAGGGAAATTCCGGGGGCTGGCACTGCCATGGGGGGGACCTGGCACCCCTTGCCCTGGGCACATGGGTGGTACTGGGCAGTGTCCCAGCAGACGTGCTTGCTGACAAAAGCCGAGGCGACAGGAGTGGCCCTCCCTGAGTGCTGGTGGTCTGGCTGGCACTGGGAACATCCCCAGCTGTCGCTGGGCAGCGGGGCAGGCTGTGGCTGAGGCTCCCCTACCCTCTGCCCTCCCTCGCCTGCAGGGGCTCTGGGGCTTGTGAGTGGCTGCACCCACCGGGCAGGGGGGACATCTCCCGTGGGGCCGTGAAGCCCCTGTGCCCAGTGGGACGTGGCTTCCCGAAGGGACTGGCCTGGCTCTGCAGTTTCCCTTTGGGGCGGAGTGGGGTGCTCCCACCCCTTCCCATCTGTCCCTGCCATCCTGGTCGACCAGCTGGAGGCACTGGGAGTGGGGGAAATGCCGGCTGGGGCATTTCTGCAGGTGGATAAAACAGACGCCTTGATGTTGTTTGGTGTGGTGTTACCCATTGCATTGGGCTCTGCATGTTTCTGTGGAAGGGAGCAGAATCTGCAGTGCTCCTGTCCCTGCCTGTTGCAGCATGCGTGGACACACACGCACAGACGTGTACCTCTGTGTTAACCTCTGTCAGTGGCAGTTGATGTTCCTTCCCTGTCCTTTGCAGCAGATGGCAGATTTCAGTGTTGGCTATTTATATCTGAGGCTGATCTTTCCCAGCGTGTTTTACTTCTGTCTGTAAATATGTTTCAGGTATGCGAGGCATGGTTCTGATAGCGTGGTGTTTGCATGTCAGGGGGATTTGGGGTGATCGTGGCTGTTTGTCGAGCTTGTGGCTGAAAACAAACCGTGCAGGATGTAAGAAGCAGACACATCCCTCCTTCGTGGGGGATTTCCCACCTGAGGCTTCCCACCGCTCCCCCAGGAGCCAAAATGGGGGATGCTCCCGGCCCCCGAGTGCCCAGGCTCGCCCTGGGGGCAGATGGGGGCTCTGGGGACGGTGGGATGGGGAGATGGGCCATGTCCCTGGGCTGGGGGTGAGCATCCTGCCCCTGAGCAGACCCAGGGCAGGAAGGGGACCCTGCCCGGCCGGCTACTGCCCGACAGCCCTGTGCACACCTTGCCAGCGCCCTGCRGTCCCCGGGGTGCTGCGCCTGCAAGGGGCTGGTGGGACCCAGGCATTGCTGGGGGTAGGGCGGACCCAGCAGGCTGCGAGGGGAGGGGGAACAGGAGCTGGGCAAAGATTTTGGTGCTCTATGAGAGGGTTGGGGGGTGACGCATCCCCCACGGCAGAGCTGTGTGCCTTTGGTTTTGGGGAAGGGGGATACTGAGAGCAGGGCCCTGGGCTGCTCCTTGGGTTGCGGCTGGCCCTGGGGGGAGACCCAAGGGCCTGGGGGCTTGTGCTGTCCCTGTCCCCTGTCTGTCCCAGGGCTGCCTTGCTGGAGTCGACTGGCGTCTGGCTGTCCGCCAAGCCCTGGGATGTGCTGCTGTGAGCCCCACTCCCATGATGGGCGGGAGGGCGGTGTGGGAGCCAGGACTGTGGCCTGGCTGGGTCTTTCCTCCCCTGTAGCTCTTTTCTACTGTTCCTGCTTTGATATTTCTGTGGCTGGATTTAATGATGCATTTCTGGAGTGAAAAAGTATATTAATACCTGAATGGAATGTTTGTTTACAGATGACTTCCCCTTTTTAGTGCAATAAAGTCATTTCTAAAACAGATGCAGGTGGTGCCCCGGCTCCTGGTTTCCCTGAGGCGTTCCCCTTGCTTTCCATCACTGTGGCTGCGGCATCCCGCTGGCCCTGTTATCTTCTCCACCAGCTCCCTGTGCCGTGGAGGGGTGGGGGAGCAGAGCTGGGACCCTGGGACTGCCCAGCCATGGAGCAGTGACTGGTCTTCTGGGTGGTGCTGCCTGTTCCCGACAGCCTTGCAGGGGCTCACAGCGCTTCAGAAGCTCTTGCCCGGTGTTGCCGACCCGCCATGGGGTGAGGCGGGAGCAAATCTCCTGGGGGAGAACAGGGGATGTGGGGAAAGGGGCTGTTCCTGCTCAGGGGGGACCTGGGGCCATTGCGGCTGGGGCAGGGCTGAGCCAGGGCAATCGCCTGTGCGGGGATGGGGCTGCAGCAAGGGAGAGCCTCTTCCCACGCTCCTGCGGGAGTCCTTCTTCCTCCTCGCCGGCTCCCCCAGCCTGGCCCCTGCACTCCTCCTCGGCAGTGCTGGTGATTAAGGATATGACGATGTTTTTGTGCTCCCCGTCAGCAGCAGGCTGTGTGGGCTGGAGCGCTGCCCTTGCGGGGGGCTGGGCGCCCAGCACCCCCAGCCCTGGGGCTGCCCTCATGGGGGGCTCTGAGCTCCAGGAGACCCTCAGGGGGCTCTTTGGGGCACAGCTGAGCTCTGACCCCATGGCAGCTCCCTGCTGCTCTCTGAGCTTCACAGCCCTCTTCCCCTCAAAACCCTGGCACCTCAGGGCGGCTTCTGCACAGCAGTGGTGATCTGCTCTGGCAGTGTTTTGGCGTGAAAACTAACCTGATGGTTTCTGCCCAGCCATGCCCCTGCCGCAGTGCTGCTGGGTTGTGTCTCCCAAGTGCTCCGTGGCATGAGCGATGTGGATTTTGGGTTTCCAAGCTGCTCTCGGGGTGGCCCCTGGACCATTTCCCTCCCCTGCCCCTCCAGGGAGACCCCCCTGCCCGGCTGTCAGCATTCAGCAGATTACCCTGTTTTTTCCCCACCTTCCATTTCCAAATCTGCTTTTAACCAGACACCGCTGAAGAAAAGAGGGAGGTTTGTCTGTTACCTAAATGCCATTTTTCTAATTTCCACCATTCTAATAATTTGTCATTTTTGGTAGAAATAAACGCTGGGAGCACCAAACAGATCCACCCTCTCTCCTCCTGCCCCCACAGGGGCAGAGAAAGCAGCGTGGTGAGAGCTTGGCAGGTGCCAATAATTTAAGTAGTGCTTTTTCTAGAGGTGTAAAGCTACAGCAGTTAGCAATAAAATGAGGCTGATTAAGTTAGTCTGAACTAGAGTGAATGGGGTCAGCCTGAACACACAAAAAATCTGTGGAAAGTGTTCAACATTCTAAGTACTGGAAGCAGTCAGAGGGGTGGAGAGGGGCATCTTGTGGGGGAAGATTTAGCTCTGAATTTGTAATCAAGTCATTGTGGGAAGGAAATGTGTCTGCTTCTCTGCACCCTAGGCTGTACTCAGGAGGGCTGGGGTCAGGCTGAGATGAGCCTCTGAATTGGAAAATGCTGGCGGTGGCTGGGGGGGAAGCAGGGGGATATGTCCCCTCTCCACAGCACAGCCCCTCGGGACAGAGGATGCCCAGATTAAGCGCAGCTGTTGGAGGCTACCAGGTGAGAGCCTGAGACCAAGGGCAGCTCTGCCCATCACTGGCGATGCTTGAGCCTTGGGAGCTTTCCCCCGCACGGGGGTTTCTTTGGCTGGGGGTCCCTAGGCCGATGCAGCCACACGTGGGTTGTGCTGGGGGACAGCACAGCACAAGTTTGGGTGGCATGATCTGTGCAGGAAACTGAGGCAGAGAGGGGAGATGGCTGGATGCGGAGGAGCCAGTAGCAGCTGCCGCCTCCTTTGCCCTTATCTCCAGAGCAAGATTCACCTGGGCGAGACGTGCACACAGACCTCGGCTATTTTTAGTCCTGTGTTCCCACAATGAGAAGACTCAACTTCTGAGAAAATTGCCTGGAGCTCATTTAGCTGCATGCATGATGGCTGGCAAGGGAGGGAGAGGGCAAATTAGGGGCTCAATCTCATACAGGGCGTGTGGCAGGGCAGGGACTCCCTGGGGAGGGTTTCCCAGGGAGGAGGCCAGCAGGGCTGTCCCCACGGGAGGACACCCTGTCCCTGTCCCATCTGCCAGCCGGGCAGGGGGGTCCTAGGGCCAAGCACTATCCCCAGCCGATGCTCAGGGGTCTTCAGCAGGGGCTGGGGCCAGGGCAGCTTTTGGCTGAGTGGGGCAGCGACGGCTGGTTCTCCTCTCCAGATTTTTGGGCGCTGTTGAGTCTGGGGGAGCCCTGAGTGCCCCCCCGGGCAGCCTCAGCCCCGCCGGGCCATGTCCCTCCCCCCACCTGACCCAGCTGGTAATTTACCGTTTTGGTCAGAAAAAGCATCTTCCCGTTGCCTGGCAACCCTCGGCTGCCCGGTCCAGTGGCGGGTGCAGGGTGGGGGGGGCTGCTCCGTGRGGGGGGACTCTCTCCTGCCCGCAGCCCCTGCCGTGCCAGGGGTGAGGGGCCGCGGGGGCTGCTCGGTGCCAGTGGTGGGCATGGCATGTGCAAAGCTGCCACAGCGTTTCCCGGGGTCTGCGCTGTGGCGCTTGGGGGGCACGAGCGCCTGGTGCGCTCCTGGCTCTGTGCCCGAGGTGCGAAACCGCCGCCCACCATGGGCTCACCGCTGGCGAGCACAACCTGCCACCTTTGAGTGCGATGGTTCTCCCAGGATGTGATTCACCAGGTCAGCAAACAGGCAACCGCATCAGCTATCAGACGGCACAGGCGAAAACCTCCGGGGGGGGAAAACCTAGCTCCCGCCCAGGGCGAGACCCCCACAGCCATCGCTGCCCTGCAGAGGGGCAACAGCTCTGCGAAGCGCAGGCGCGCCCCAGGTTTGGCAGCAGCCACTCTTGCAAGCCCCCCACCTCCTGGGGCAGACATGGAGGCAGCCCCCCCACGGCCGCGGTCTGGCTCCCAGCCAGCACTGGGGGAGTGGACGGTGAAACGGCCTCATGCCCATTGCCGGCTGTCAGCCGGGCTGGGAGTGTGGGGGCTGTGCAGGGGGGTCCTGCTCCGGGGCCAGCTGGGTGCTCACAGCAATTCTGCCACACAGCTCTGGGCACCTGGGACTGCCTGGCGGGACGCACTGCGTGCAGGACCAGGTGTGCAGAGGCGTGCGGTGGGTGCGAGCGTGTGGGTGTGCGGCAGGGAAGCGGCGAGCGTGCCCCGGGCAGCGTTGGCTGCACACGAGCATCGGCCTCCCCCGGCACGCACGCTCCTTTGCTTTATTGCAAGCATTTGTCTTCCATGGCAGCGTGTCTGTTTTAAAGCGGAGAGGAGAGACTCCCACTGTTACTGGGAGGAAAACAGAATTTAATTGAATCCCACAATCCCTTGTAGTCACATCAGGCGAGAGAGAAAGCCAGAGGAGAGCGATTCCCTGCCGTGCTCCTCCCGGGCTCCTGCACCCCGGCACCCTGGGCTGGGCACCAGTTGTGCCGTGCCAGCTGGCAGTCTGTGCTCCTCCGGGGGACACAGAACCCCCTGGGCTGGGGGACCCAGGGGTCCGCTGGGAGCAGGGACAACCTGTGGCTCCTTGCCAGCCCTGCGGTGCTTGGCGGTTCGCTAAAAGCCAGCGCCGTGGAAGCAGCAGCTGCCGGCGTGTCCCCAGGGCAGGTAGCGCTGCCTGTCACTGCCAGCCCCGGGGTGCACATTCCGTGTATTTTGCTTTTCCGTTTGAGCTTTGCTCTCCTACTTTGAGGCTGGCAATCTGACAAGGACCTGGGGCCAGGGGCCAGATCCTGCCTCTGTAGCCAGGGAAAGGCAGTGAGCAGACGGGAAGTGCTGCCTCGGACTTTCCCTCCCCATCTCCTCTGGCAGAGGAGAAATTAATGCAAGCCCCTGGAGCCAGCACAGGCTTGGCTCAGGCCAGGGCCTGGGGCAGGCGTATGGAGCAYGTGGGACCGCACTGGGGAGCCGGGCTGGGCTGTGCTCCCTCGTAGCCCTACGAGGATGGGTGAGGGCGAGGGCAGAGGCTACTTTGCAGGGTGAGGGATCTCTCCCTGCCTCTCCTCTCTGTCTCCAGCAACCTGCTCTTCGCTAGCTGCCTGCTTGAGTTTTAAATGCTGCCTTTAAAATGTTTGCAAAATGCCCAAAGCATCAAATAGGCCCAGGTGGGAGGGAAAAAAATGGCATAAACAAAGCAGACAGGAGGATTTGTTAAACGCCAGCAGCTGCTGGCAAACACTTTAAGTATCAGTGCAGGCGGGCACCAATCGATATGGCATTTGGGGCTGCGGGCTGGCACCAGTGCTCACTGGCTCCCACACAGGGGGGCTCTGGCTGAGCTGGGGGCGGCTGTGCTGCATGGGGTCCTGCTGCGGTGGGGAGCACCCGGCTGGACCCGGAGCGCCAGGGCGGGGAAGGGCTGGGAGATGGTCTGGGTGCTGGCCAGGGCAGAGCTCCATTTCTCCCTCTGCTTCCCCACCTGGACCATAAGCCCCCAGGCAAGGAGACATGTCTCCATCTCCCTCCCTCAGCTCTCCCGGGGCAGTGGTGGCCCGTTGGGGCTCTTCTAATGCCCCTGCCCGCTCCAGGGCCATTTGGGCATGAGCCAGGCGTGAGACCGCATCTGCCATTGTGGCCAAGTCTGCCGGGCGGAGGCAGCACCCAGAGATCGCACTGGACACGCCGCAGGGAGCTCATCTGGCATTGCCATGGTAATGGAGATAACGGCCTGCTGCCAGGCAGAGAACAGGGAGGGCAGGGAGCTCCGGCAGGCTCAGCTCGCCAGGGAGACGCCGTCAGCCGCGCTCGTCTGCACCGAGGCAGCGCCAGGAGTGCCAGCTCAGGGTCTGTCACGCCGACGTCCCCTGCCCGAGCCCCATGACAGCCTGGGTGGTGGCGAGCGTGTCCTCGCTGCGAGTGGAGCCCTCAGCACCCCTTGCACCTGCGACAGAGGCAGAGGTTGCACCGGGCAATACATAAAAATATAAATTCAAAACCTCAAATCTCACTTCTGCCAGGTTATAATTAATTCCTATTTGCAACTCAGTCCAATTTCCCTCACACAGCTCCCAATTCAATCCAATTGCCATATGAKATTTCTGTAATCACTAATCTTATCAAGCACATCAGTGTGAAGTGAGAACGCTGCAATTAGCAGGAACAGGAGCAGCAGGTGAGCTGCCACTCGGCAAGTATTTATTTCACCTGTGCCAGGGAAGGACGTGTGCTTGGTTGAGCACTTGCTGGGGCTGTCCATTGCCCACCCTGGGCACAGTGGGATGCTTGGTGGGGCCGAGGCCATGGCGGTGCCGAGGCCATGGCGGTGCTGGAGCTGCAGAACACCAGCAGCTGTTGGGAGCTCCGCAGGCAGTGCAGTCATGCTGGCAGCCAGCCAGCCTCTGATGGGGGGTGGGCTTGCCTCTCCCAGTCCCCCCATCCCCAGGGTGCTGCCAGGGGAGCCAAGAAACCTGAAGAGGATGCTGGCGAAGTGTCCTTAAAGAGCACTGTCTGCGCCTCAGCTTGTCACAGCGGCAAGAGCTGGAGATGAAGCATCAGCCTTAATTCTGGTTTTCCTGCCTCCTCTCGCCGTCGCTCCCAGCGCTGCAGGCCAGCTCCATCCCAGCCCCGCTTGGGTTCCCCTCGCTGAGCAGGTGGAGACTCAGGCTTTAGGGGCAGGAGGAAGCCCAACCACCAGCAAACCATCACCCTTCTTTTAGCAGCTCTTGCTCCGCATGGCTGCAGGGGAGGCAGGTCCTGCTCCCTGTCCTGGTCTGGGCAGTGCAGGAGGGACCCACCAGCGGGAGGTGAGCCATGCATCCCGCCCTGTGTGATCACCCGTGTTACTGGACCCTGGAGGAGCCCTGTCCCCCAAACCCTCCCAGCAGGCTCAGGCAAACAGGGTATAAACCCACAGGAGATCCTGCTCCAAGCTGCCACTCAGGGACTGACGTGCTTTTTTGCGGACAATCTGTTCCCCTCCCACCGCCGCTGGCCGCCTGCCCGCAGCGTCTCCTGGCAGAGGCGGGCGGTGGGAGCAGGTCTGGCCACTGGGCCGATTCGCTGAAAGGCCCCAGGTGCCGAGGAGCCAGGCTGGGCTGAGCGGGCAGCTCCCCGGTGGCAGCTGGGTCACTGCCTGCACTGGCAAACCCCAGGGCCAGCCAAGCCTGCAGAGCGGCAGCTGGGACCAGGGAGCAGCCGTTAGCTCTCCTCAGATCCTCCTCCAGATCAGGCGGGTGATCTTCAGCTGGGATAGATGGGAATCATGGGGCTCCGCTCGTTTGGGAGCAGCCAAATTATTTGTGGTTTTTGCACAGTGTGGTGAGGCTGGGGGTGCCTCAGGCCTGGGCACCACGTCCCTGGGGTGCAGGGAGGTGGCTCAGACAGTCCCGAGCTGCGCCTCGCCGGCGCCAGGAGAGCATCGCCACACACCAGTCCCTGCGCATGCGGATGCCCCCCCGATGGCACACAGCGGGGGGCGTCGGGGTCCCCACCCTCGCCGCAGCTGTAGCATCCGTAGGGTGGTGTTGCACGGGCACCTACCAAAATCTCTCACTTCGCCACCCCCAGCCGTCTGTCGCTGCTGACACTCACCGACAGGAATAAACTCCAACACCTACCATATGCTTTGCTACTTCTGCTGCCTGCACTCACTTGTTGCTATGTATTTCCAAAGTCGGGGCTGCCTCTGCGCAAGGCGGCTGGTGGGCCATGCTCCGGAGGCAGGGAGATGGGCTGCGGGGCAGTGCCTTGGGGATGCTGGGGTTTCTGGCATCCCTGTGGCAGGCAAGTGTCGTAGGTCTCTGCCCTTCGGCAGGCTCAGCCCTGCTCAGGGTGAACCCCCACTTCCCATGTGGCACCAGCACCGGTGCTTGTCCAGGGCTGTGCCGGCAGCTTGGGCGCTGGTGGGGCCAGCTGGTCCTGTCCTGCAAAGGAGCTCGGCACGCTGGTGATGCAGCCCCTCCACGGCAGGATCTGGCCCCTCCGTGCTCTGCCCCGGGCACTGCGTGGCTGGCTCACCACCTGCCGTTGCACCTCACGGGGCACTGACAATGCACCTGCCTGGGCGGTGCCACCGAGCCTTTGTCCTGCGGCCCCAGCCGGCGTCAGCCCACACCAGAGCTGGATGCGGCACCCGGAGCCATGCTCACCTGGCTGAGAATGGGGCACTGGCAGCGCGGGCTGTCCCCTGAGTCCTTCACGGGGATGGGGACGTGAGCCAGYGTGGCAGCTCTGGGTTCTGCTGGTGGGAGCCGTGTCCCCAGGACTGTCCCAAAGGAAAACCATGGGGAAGGGTGCAGCAACCGGCTGCCAGCGTGTCCTCCCTGGCCGTGGAGGCTGGAGGGTCCCGTGCAGCGATGGTCACTGCCCTGCCCTGGCAAGAGGGACATTTAATCTCAGTGTAAAGGTGCTGAGCAGAGCCAGTCTCTTCCCTCCCCTCAGAGCTGCTCCGTATGTTTCATGATCCTTGCAGCTGGGAAAATTCATCTTGCTTCAAGAGTGGATGCATCTCGGCGCATCCTCCAGGTGCTGGATCTGGTGATGCCGTGAGCAACAGAAAGACCTCTGTGGCAGAGCTTGGCTGGGCTCAGCCTGTGCCTGTCCTGCTGCCTCACACTGTCACCGCACCCCACGTGCCAGAGAAGCACCCTGGGGCCAGGCGGGGGGACGAGGACGTCTGGGTGCGTGAGCAGAGCCAAGCRATGGCTCCCTGCTTCCCCATGGCATCCCACATCCTGCGCGTCGTTTTAATTGCACCATGCAGCTTTGATTCCTGGTTTTAATTGCAGCCTAACGAGGCCGGGGCAGCAGGAGAGGAAAACATCAAGCTTAAGGGAAACAAATTGGGAGAGAAAAGAACATTTACTGGTGACTAATAGGTCCGTGGCTCGGTGTGTGTGTGTTTGCCTGCCACAGCGCAGGACGCTGCCAGTGCAAGGAGGAGAGGGGATTTCTTCCATGCACTTGGCAAGCCGAGCCATGCGGTGCAGCACAAGGAGAGCAGATTTTTCCTGGGCCCATGCCGTTTCCGCGTTATTTTTAACCCCCATTGCACAAAAGCTGCCCCTCCCGGTAAATAGAGTGGATTTTGCCTGCTTGCACAGGCAGGGTCAGGGCTAAATCATCTAACGGTAACAGATGCGCCCATTTACACACTGCACTGGTCTCACCAGAGGAAATTGAGACTAATTCGGTGCAGAGGAAAGGAGGAGAGTTTCTGGTGCTGGCACCCTGACCGAGTGGATGGGGCAGGTCAGAGCGAGTGTGGCACTGGGGGTCCCTRAGCATGAGCTGGATTCCCGGGGGAGGCTGTGGGACCTCCCCCCCAGGACACCCCTGGGCTCTCCAGCCCCAGTCTGTGCCATGGGGGACGGAGCCCAGCACCCCCAACAGCCTCTGCTCAGGGGCAGCTGGGGCCAGGGAAGCTTTGCTGTCCCAGAGAGGGATGCCAGGGACACCCCCGCAGGCAGGCTGGATGGGGCAGGGATGTGAGGATGGGGACGAGGACAGGGATGTGGACATGCCGGCACAGCTCAGCTCTTGCTCCGACCCCCATCCAACTCCTCTCCCTCCACTGCAGGGGCCGCCTCTGCCGCTGGTGCAGCCCCGCAGGCATTCATGCGCTGCCCAGGCTGTTTTCCCCGCACCAGCGAGGGCTGGGATCTCGTTACTGAGCTCTTTGACTTTGAGCATCTTGGAAACCGGCACTTGCTAATAAGACAAAAAGAATGACAGCAAATAAGCCCAGTCGCAGGAACGTGGCCTTCTCATCCAGCATTTTTTATTCCCCCACGTTCTCCCCCTTCCCTCCTTTGCTAACGGATTGAAGCCACTGTAATAAAATTATTAAATAAAAAAAAAGCTGTAGCCCCCACCTCGATGTGGCAACCATGGAAACTGGATCAAGGGGACACCTGTACATTTCCATTCTGGGCTCCCGCTATCTGAATATACAGAGGAGCGCTAATTAAAAACCCAGCGCGAGTGGCAGGCAGAGGGAAGGAGCTGGCCCCGAGAGAAGGGGTGCGTGGCTTGGAGGCACGCCAGCACCAGCGGGCGCAGGGATGGGGCCCGCCAGGTCTCCAGCGAGCCTCAAACACCATCCGACACTTCTGCCTCCCTCCAGCTCCCAGATGCTGAGCGGGTGCTTGCCAGCCGTCAGCTGCAGTGCTAACGAGGCAGCCCCGGCTCCCGCCCGCTGGCCCTGCTGCAGCCCTTGGCGCCAAGGGGCCCTGGGGACCCTGTCCCAGCCCCAGGGACAGTGCCCAGCAGGACAGGACAGAGCCAGGATGTGGGGTCGGTGGGTCAGGGTCTTTGCCCTGTGCCAGGAGGAGTCATGCTCCTGCACCATGGTGCCGGATCCTGCTGGGGCGCGGGAGTGGCAGGGGGAAGGGGAGCATCTCCAGCGGCGCCTGTTCCTGTCCCCGTCCCGCAGGACAGCCCTGGGCGGGTGCCGGGTGCCGCATCACCCCTCCCCAGCGGCAGCGCCAGGCGCTTTCACGCCTGGTCCCCCCATGGACGGGGGTGGGAGGGCAGCAGGCAGGGGTGCGGGGGCAAAGCAAAGTGCGAGATCTCGCACCTCCCACGGGGAGGGCAAAGGCTGCGGGGAGGCTGCCAGCCTGCTCTGCCAGCTGCCTCCCTGCGCCGGCACCGGTGCCAGTGCCGCTCACGGCACTGCCTGCACGGCCTCCGCAGCTGCCCGGGTCTCTGCCAACCCCGGCACCGACTGGGCAGCTCCTGCATCCCCCCTCCTCYGCCCTGGCCCTGGCTGGAGGGTGGCTGGGGCAGGCGTGGGCGTCCCCACACACAACTCCTGAGTGGGTACAGCAGGGATGGTGCTCTGGGGCCATGTGGGGCAGTGCTCCAGGGCCATGCGGGAAGCCCAGGAGCAGGGCTGCTCTCCGTCCCATGCCATACACCTTGGGGCTTGTGCTTGATTTTAGGTTTTCAACCATTTCACCAGGAGGATGCTCTCTGATCTGGCACGTGAGCCCCCAGGAGGAAAAGGCTGTGTTTAACCTGCAGGTTTATTTTTACTGACAGCGAATGGCAGCGCCTGGAACATTCCCCTGCTTGGAGTTAATTTTTGCTGAAGCTTAGTTTTAGTCATTGTTGTCTAAACCTGTCTCCTCCACATCTATCCCATGGAAAAGCTCCCAGAGTTCAGCCCACAGGATTTCAGTGGCCCCAGGGCCGGTGCCCGGTGCCCAGCCACCCACTCCCGCCAGCCCGCGGGAAGGTCAGGGCAGCCCCTGGCTTCTGCTGGCAGAGACCCCCGGCTGTGGGGAGAGCAGCCCCTGGCCTGCGTGGGGGGGATCCGTGGCCGCTGCTGCGGTGCTTCCTGGGGCTGGCGGACAGCGAAAGCTTTTCCTCTCATCAGAGCAGGCATCAGGCCGTCATCTTCCTGTGGGAGGCAAGCAGAGTGCTGAAACCCTCTGATTGCTGATGGACGGGTCTCAAATCGCTCCCCAAGTGTCCTTCCCAGCCTGAGTCAAAAGCGGAGCTGGCTCCCTCTGTGTGGCCATCACCCGTAGGAGCTCACGCGACAGGGATGGCTGGGGCAGGAGCGAGGGCTCTCTGGTCACTCTGCTGGGTAATTTTCCCAGCAGGCTGCTCATTTTCTCTGGCCGAGCTGCGGAGGACAACCGGGTACGCTCAGCAGGAAACATTTCTCCTCCTCAGCCCCTCTCCACCCATCAGGCCATCCCAATCTGCCGAGGGCAGAAAGCCACCGCAACATGCAGCGCTCCTGCAGTGCCCGGGGACATGCAGCGCTCCTGCAGTGCCCGGGGGTCTGCGCTGACCCCCAGCTCTGCAGCTGGGCTCTTGCTTTGCAGACACACACCCCCTGCGCTGGCAGCACCGGGTGCACAAATGCACTGTGCCAGCTGAACCAGCAGCTCCCACCAAACAGGTCATCCCACGGGGCTCCGGCGTCAGGGGCTCGACTTGGGCAGGTGAGCGCAGGCATCACCTGCTGCCTGTCCCTGCCCGCTGCCGGCCCCACAGCCCCGCAGCCGGCTCAACTTTGGGGAGAAGAAAATTCCTCGTTTCCATGGGAACCGGAGGAGGAAAGTTTCTGGGGCTGCGGCTGGGATTGTGCCAGCCGGGAGAGGCAGCGGGACCCCAGAGCTGGCCATCTCCCCCTCTCTGCTCCCCGGGGAAAGTGGGTGCCCAGCTGCCAGCCCCGCTGCCCATGCCCTGAGACGTGCCCACCCCAGCGAGGGGTGTGCTGAGGCTCCTCATCTCCCCCTCCCATGCTGTGTCAGATGTGATCTGACATTTAGCTCTGCAGCTCAGCACGTGGAGATGCAGCGATAGCTCTAATCTGCTTTTCTCCTCCTCGCGCTCTGTCCCCGGAGGCAAAAGCTGCTGCTGGGAGAGCAGGGGGGCTCTGGCAGCCCGGCGAGGAGAGCACTGGCAGCACTGTGCTGGGGGCCTGGAGGGTCCCGAGGCTCTGGAGGTGTCCTGGCAGCACCATGCCCTCCTTGCTGTGCCCTCCCGTCAGGCAGCAGCTGGCTGGCAGGGCCTGGATGCCAGCAGCGGCAGAAATTCAGGGTGGTTTCAGAGCACCCAGGGCTCTCCTTCCTCCTCCTCCCTCTGCCCTCCCGGCTCTGGCTTGCGCCCAGGGCGAAAGGGCTGCTGGCACCAGGACACCTCTGAGCTGTGCCACTGACAGCACAGGCACCATGGGGGCACTGAGGCCCCGGTACTGCCCCGGGGGGCTGCAGCTCCTCGGGGACGTCCCGAAGGCTGCAAAGACAGAGGCATGGCAGTGCCCCAGGCACAGCCAACAGCCCCCAAGTGCAGACGGCTGTGGCTGCCTGCTACCCCGCCCACTGGCCCTGCCACCCCACGCCACCCCACACCACCGCACCCCCTTTCCTGGCTGCAGCTGCGGGGTGTCGGAGCCACCCTGCCCTCTGGATGGGGATGCCCCGTGCAGCCCCGTCTCTCTTTCCTGGTGGCTCAGGTCCAATTAGCGAGGCCCCTATTAATTTTTTCCGCTCAGCAGCTCATGTCAGTGTCAAACCAGCAGCGTGCAGTGCGGGAGGGAGCCTGAGCTGCCGGGAGCGGCAGAGGGGAGACAAGGTGCTGGAATCAGCCTGCTAATGAGCCCCAGGTGCACAGAGGGGCTGAGCCCTGGCCCCACAGCCGCCCCGGGGTGGGAACAAGCCCCGGAGAGTGAAAGCTCCCATCTAGCTCCACCGTCCCAGCATTCCTCCCTTTGCCATCGGGTCCCACGGCTCTGGGTCGCAGGCGGGTCCCAGCTCCCTCCTCTCCGCTCCCGCAGCATTTGCCCCCCAGCGTTTGGAGCAGATTTGGGAGCCTGTCTTCAGCTCCCGTGCCTGGGCTGGGCCCTGGTGTGTGCAGCGGTGCAAGGGCATGGGCAGAGCAGGCACGCCGGGCTGGTGTGGGTGCAACACGAACCGGGCACACCGCCCGCCGCCGGCACAGCTCTGGGGCTGGAGTCCCCAGCCACAGACTGGGCTCGGCGGGGACTTGAGCCACCTTTGGGGGCTCCTGCAGCTGCAGGCGGAGGCCGGTCCCCAGAGCCTGCAGCAAGGGCCAGCCCTCATCGCTGGGCTCCTGCCCGGGCAGCACCACCCTCCACCCGCTGCAGGCCCTGCAGGGTGAGGCCAGGACACCTGAGACCCCCAAGATCCGCCCCCCCCCCCCCGGCCCTTGGAGATTGCCTGGAGCAGGCGGTTAATGATGCATCCAGACAGAGCCCACCTTTCCACCTTTCCACCTTTCAGCTTCACCTGCGTCTCCCTTTTCCCTGCCATTATCTGCATGGATGCCTGTGGATTTCATTTCCATATTCATGGTGTTTTAATGACCCTGTAATATCTTTATGTTCTGCAATTAAATGTGGAATCTTTTTTTTTCCTTCTGCAGATTAGCATCTGCATAGGATCATTTTTGGCATTTGAGCCGAGGAAGGGAAGGCTGTGCAGGAGGGAGACAGGGTTAATTAAACTTCAGAGATCAGCAGGCTCCACCGCCAAACGTCCTTCTTGCCAGTGGGACCAGTGGAAGGTGGGGAGAGAACAGCTCTGGGCTGCCTTACAGCCAGGATGGCCAGGCCACCCTTCGGGGCAGCTCCTGCAGGTGTTGGAGTGGCTTTAACTCATGCAAGCACGTGCAAGCACACATGCACGTGCTTGCATGCGCATGGCTCAAAATCTGTGTCAAGATCCCTGCCAAGGGTGCAAACCATGACTTAACTGCTGCTGGCGTCACCCCAGTGCAGGAGGCTCTCCACCATGCAGCATGCTGTCTGTCCATCATCCAGCAYTCAAAGGCAGACAGACAGACAGCATCGTGGAGGAGAGGTACCACTGAGTGGGGCAGGGAGCTGGGGGCAGCCGGGGACATGTGGGGGGCTGAAGGTGCCCCCCCATGCTCGCAGCAGCCTCCCAGGCCTGCAGGCCCCATGCAGCTGGGGCAGCCAGCCTGACATCAGGGCCCCATGGAGAAGACATCAGGGCTCTGTGCAGAAGCCATCAGAGCTCCTATCGCTCCATCTCCATTCCCCGGAGCTAATGGGCATCTCTGCCGGCTGCACCATCCCCCTGCCTGGGATGGTAATTGGGTTTCAGCCCTGCAAGATGGATGGGGCTGGGCTGAGAGCGGAGCAGGGAGGAAGAGGAGGGGGCAGAGACAGCTCTGACTAGGACAGACCCCCCTTGCCCTCCATCCACCTCCTGCCCCTCTGCTTGGCTGTGGGGTGCCGCCAGCCCCAGGCCTTGTCAGAAGCATCTCACATCGCCTTGCGGGGCGGCTGGGGACAGGCAGATCCCAGCAGCACGGCCGGCCATGGGCATCTTGGGGGAGAAGAGCTGGGGTTGTGTCCAGGGGGTCTCAGCTCCTCCCTGATGGAGGACGGTGACGGCAGGCAGCCCCAGTGTGCCCCATGGCTTTGTGTTGCACCTCGCAGCCTCCCCCTCCTTCTCCCTTGGTCTTTTTGAAGCTGCAGCTGTGAACAACATATTTGCAAGGGTGAGGCACAGGAGCCGCGTGTTTGGCTCATTGAATAAAGATGGGGCTGAAAAACACCTTCTCATGTGGCTGTTTGATGTGAAGGGCAGCACTGAATTCATTAGGAGCGCTGCCAGGCGTGCTCCGCCACGGGAGCCTCAGCCGGTGCCCGGGCGGTTGGAGCAACACGTGCTGACGCCCTGCAGATGTGCCACCCCATGCATCAGCACACGCTCGCATGCGGGCACGCCGGCGCACAGCGGCTGCGCCGGGGCATACGCGAGTGCGTGGGGCCTGAGAGGTGGGCAGCATACATGCTCCGCGTGCTGGCCCGGCCCTATGTGCCCCACCAAACCGCAATGGAGCCGCCTCCACCTCTGCGGGCATGCAGCCGCGGTGAATGCAGTGTCTGCAAAAACCCAGCAGATAACTCACACGTGCAGGGGACCTTGTCCACCCCACAACCCCCTCATCCCTCCTGGCGGGCCCTCTCACTCCCCTGATCTGCCGGGGGCAGATGGGGGGCTGGATGCCAGATGTATGTTAGGATGGAGGAGCACAGTGTGGAGGGACGGCTGTAGGAGGGGTGCAGGCCAGCTGGCCCTGCTCCCTTCTAGTCCTGCTGCTGCATCCCACTGCTCCAGAAGGATGCCGCGTTTTATCATCCTGTAAGGCTGACAGGCACCAGAATTAATGAGTTCCTCATCAGYGCTGCTTCATTTAGCTCCCTCCTGGAGTCTCCAGCTCAGGGTGGCACGCACGCAGCCCCCCAAGCAGCGTCTGAGGCTGCTCCTTTGGCAGGGGGGTGAGGGGGGGGCTGTTCGCAGGGGTAAGTGTGCGGCAGGGGGTATCCAGGAACATGTGCATGTGTAGGCACAGGTATACATGTGTGTGTGCAGGCCGAGGGCTGGCAGAGACAGGCCCAAGGCTGGAAGGGAGTCGAGCCCCCCGGCTGGSTGGACGGCGGGTTCCTGGGGCCACGCTGCCCTATGGCATGGGGACCCAAGTCCAGGCAAGGCTGGCCTCCATGCACCCCTTGTCAAGGCTGGAATGAAGCACCTGCTTTTAATTACTTGACACCAGCAAGAAACACTTGTAGGCAGTGCTAATGAGGGAACAGGGAGGGGAGAGCATCCTCTGCTGACTACAGCTTTTTAATTCCGTGATTAACCCCCAGCACAAAGGGGCTGCTCTGGAGAGCGGGTGGGGCCAGGCAGCCCGGGATGGGGGCACCTGCAGAGTTTTTTTAAGGCCCTTACGCAAGGGGCTGACTTCTCTGCTGTGGCCATGTACCAACTGGAGCTGGGCAATGGGATCGGAGGCGCGCAGGCAGCCCTGTCCCTGTGTCTCCCCTGAGCCCGGGGCTTCATCTGCTCTGTGCAAAAGTAGGATGAAATGCTGCAGGGGAGGAGGGATAAACCAGGAGGACTTTATACTGTCTTGCCCTTGTTGGCATGGTCTGTGTTTCTTATCAGGCTTGTCCCATACCTCCTTTCTTCAGAAACAGGTTTGGGGTCAGATTCTGCTCGCCAGAGGCCACCCAGGGCCATGCCTTTGGCTGTAGGGAAGTGATGCTGGTATGAGTGAAATCAAAGTGGGGATTTAGATGGCTCTGGATGCCTCTGTGTCCATCTGTGTATACACTAGCATATTTCTTCTCTGCTTTTCTTTGCAAGCAGCAGTTACAGTTGTTACTTACACAGAACTTCAATGAAGGCAATTAGGTGGGGAAATCATGGGATGGGAGCTTGCCCTCAGTGTGTATTTCAAATACAGGAACTTCACCGGGTGCAGGATCAATCCCACCAGCACCAAAGCAAAGGGTCTGTCGGGGAGGTTGCTGTCTGGGAAGGTCAAGAGGGTATTGCGTGATACGCCAGCGAGCTGACAGCATGTCCCTCGGTTGTTGCAGGAGAGGCTTTGTGCGGCTTTGCTGTTCTCCTCGGCTCTAACTCTGGCCATTATCACACCAACGGAGTGTGCTAGGAAAATGAAAACGCGCCTTGTCTGTTCTCTTGGCGCTGGCCTTTTCAGAAGGTCGACATCTTGAAAGGATTTACCATCCCACGCCTGGTTTATTTGGCGGACCATGCCGATGTGAAGCCTGCATAACTCCAAACCCTTGACTTGGCTATTCGAACTGCTGTCAAGTTACATCTTCCTGCCTGTACCTGCGATGCCATGCTATATTCCAGCACACGGGATGGCAGCCTGGGTATTATCTGACTTGCAGGACTAATAAGTAGTGTGCGAGCCTGGCAGCTGCACTGAATTTCCCACTCCCATGGCAACGTCATAAAATCAATAGTTTGTCAAGAGGGTATTGAAAGTGAATTTAGAAAGTTATGGACTGTTGCAGGAGGGAGGGAAGAGAAAATTCTATCCATTTGGGATGCGAATGCAGGCACAGTAGTTCCAGAAGCTGTGAGCGGTGAGGCCCCAGGCTTGCATGGAAGGTCTCTGCTCCGGACATTGTCTTTCCAAAACCTCGTAACTGTTGGGAAGGTGAATTTTTGAATTGGACCAGGCTGCTGTGCCAGGGCTGTGGTATCATCAACTCTGAGAAGGATAAGATCAGTAATGAGCTAATGTCTACCCCACAAGAGAATCGTTAGCACGGGGTCGGCAGGAATCCCAAGACCTGTCAGCATTGTCAAGCTGAGTGTGAGACTTGCTCGCTTATTATCACATACTGCCCTGAGGTGCAAGATGCCAGGATCAAAAGACATCAACTGTGTGATCCACAGGCTGAGGAAGCTCAAAAGGAAGAATGGTCTGTGTTTCACGAGCCACTCCTACGGGACCAGCGACATGAGCTCTGTAAGCCTGGCCTAATATTTGTAAAGGGTACTCAGGCACTGGTCGTTGATATAACCATCAGGTACAAAACTATCTACTTATGTCTGTAGATACTGCACATATTTTTGTGAGCCCCATGCAGATTATTATATAACAAGTATTTTGACTGTAAATAAATTATATTTGTGGGTTGTGATGACTTGAAGTGGAGGTTTGTCGGGAGGGAGGGAGGAAGGAAGGATAATAGGTACAAGAAGGGAACTCTGTAGCCATGACGCATCACCTTAACCCACCCATCCGATCAACTGGCCTTACTTGGGTGGATGGGCTGCCTTAACTAACCTGGAAAAGAACTGTGTAAATTGTATGTGTTCAATAAATAGCTGACAGCACTGGTGGATCCTGAGAAGCTAGCACGCTTCAGTAGTATAAATGCTTGTCTGAAAACCTAAACTAGTATGTTATTTGCGTGTAGCATAGCTCCATCTAGCATTCATGAAAACTGATGCTTCTCCAAAGCTTAATTCATAACTACTTTGGTAAGTGTTAAAAGCTGTTCTTCTGTCTGTTAACAACCACAACCAACAGGAAACCAAGTGTTTCTTTATAGTCAAAGCTTATACATACAGCTCTATCACCTCCTCTGCCTTTAGACCATCCTTCACTCTGCCTTGTGGCAGGACACATCCAGATGCAAACCTCTACTTTTCCTAGGCAGGGGTCAGTCCTTTCCCAATACTGATATAATTTTTTTTCTATTTGTCCTGGTTTCGGCTGGGATAGAGTTAATTTTCTTCCTAGTAGCTGGTATAGTGCTGTGTTTTGGATTTAGTATGAGAATAATGCTGATAACACACTGATGTTTTAGTTGTTGCTAAGTGGTGCTTACACTAGTCAAGGACTTTTCAGCTTCCCATGCTCTGCCAGCTGCACAAGAAGCTGGGAGGAGGCACAGCCAGGACAGCTGACCCAAACTGGCCAAAGGGGTGTTCCATACAACATCATGCTCAGTATATAAGCTGGGGGGTTGGCTGGTGGGCAGCGATCACTGCTCAGGGACTGGCTGGGCATTGGTCAGCAGGTGGTGAGCAATTGCATCGTGCATCACTTGCTTTGTATATTCTTTTATTATTATTATTACTACTATTTTACTTTATTTCAATTATTAAACTGTTCTTATCTCAACCCATGAGTTTTCTTACTTTTACTCTCCCGATTCTCTCCCCCATCCCACCAGAGSTGGGGGGAGTGAGCGAGCGGCTGTGTGGTGTTTAGTTGCTGGCTAGGGTTAAACCACGACACTATTGTGGCTAAACACCCCGTTGCTGAACTGTATTGGGTGAAAAAGTATTTTCTGTTTGTCTCAGGGCTGTAAAGCTTTTCCAAGAAGAAGCATTGCTCACTGGGTAGAGCACAGGCGGAGGAGAGAAAGGAGGGCAAGACCTAGGTCCATGCCAGTTTTGCAGCCAAATCGACCCTGGATTTGGCCAAAGCCACTTCACCCTTCTATGTTTTGTCATCTTTGTCCACAGAGCAGCGATTGCAAAACAATGTGCTGTTGGGGTGTCATGACTAATCACTTGCAAACACCTGGAGAGTCTAAGCCACCCTGTATTCCAATGCCCTTCAGGTTTTTTAAAGGCCTTTGAAAATTTCAAAATACTGAATGTCAGGTGCTAAAATCTCTGACTTACTGTGCTGATGTGGGGCTGCCTTTGCTCACACACTAACTGCTCTGCAGCCCAGCACCACGAACAGGCTGTATGTGGTCTTCAGAGTCTGGTGGTGGCTGCAGGATGGAGAATCACTGTACCTGCTAATTCTGAGGACAGAAATTAACATACTGGGCAATGGAAGTGTCTACTGAAAAGTGTTTCACCACTCCCTCAGGGAAGCACAGCCGCTTGGAGAGACTCAGCCTGGCAGTTGTCACTGCAATCATTAAACAGAGCAGCAGAAGTTGGCATGGACATTGCTCCGGGTCAGTAGAGCTGAGCTCCTGGCACAGCACTCAAACAATGAGTAGAGCCGGGCAATTGTCATGAAGAATTAAAAGAAATTTGCTGCAATGAGTCCTTCCCTCCAAACATTCGGGAGAGCGAAGCTTGCTTTGTGAGACCAAGGGAAAGCTAGTATCAAAGTGTGAACATGAATTCACGCAAGAGCCTGCAGCCTGCCCTGGGCAGTCAGCCTGCGGTCTCTGCGGGTTTGGGTACTGAGCGCTTGTGGGATGGGCACAGCGATTTGTGGATAACCAGTCCCATGGGCTGCCTGAACCACTTCCCAGATCATGCTGGATAGGCAGCAGACCAACAAAACGGCTCCTGGAGCAAGTTGCAAACAGGCACAGGGCCTGAAAATTCATGCCACAGAGTAGTTCACTCTCCCCAAGTCTTGACCCCAAATCCAAGCCTTTCTGCTTTTTACAGTGACAAAACACCTGGACGGACTGTTGGGAGCAAGGCAGAAAGCAGCAGTTTTTGTAGAAATTTCTCTGAAAGCTAGAGACAAGGTTACTTTTTTAATTTAATAAACAGCATCTGCAATCTGTTAGTCCTTTGAGAAGAGCTAGACAGATCTGTGCGAGGGAATAAAGGCCTGTTGAAGTGCTCTGGTTCTCAGCTCAAGGGCCACCACCACTTCAGAAGCACTTGATAACACTTTGCTTCCTAAGCTTAATAGCGTGAGCGAAACCCAACGCAGAGCAAATTGCCAGGGTGCCGGGTGCGGAGGCTGCTCCTAACAACTGAGTGCCAAGAAAGCCTCCACGGGTGCAGCTCTGCGGCTGGATTGCTGCTGTCAGAGGCAGACCTGCTCACAGCCTGAGAGGCATCGGCTTGAGCTGAACGATGATCTACTGGACTTGATCAAATGGTGAGATCTGGTGGCAAATGTAGCTGCGCGCCCTGCCAATTGYGTTGGCAGCTCGTTAATGCGCACCTTGAGGAAAGCGCTGGCCCTCTGGCTGYGGCTGTGGGTCCCCGAGGGATGGGAGGGTCCCCTGGCAGGGCGGTTTGCTACAGGAAGCCCTGGAGATGCTAAAGCGGCATTAAAGGAGAACGAAGCACACTGGAGGATTATGCTCTGGAAATGCGTGGCTCATCATCAGTTAAACAGAACTGAAAAGACCCATCAAGCAGCTTCCGTAAGTGCATCTCTGGTGTTCTCCAAGTACAGCCACGGCAAGGAACCATGAAACGGTGTTTACATTTCGGTCCTTGCCAGGCTGGGAGCATTCCTGGGCTCCTACCCTGATTTCCCTCTTCTGTGACTGCTAAATGAGATGCGGTGACTTTTTATCAACAAGTTGCTCAGCAAGAGTCACTGAAGGTTTGTTTCCTACAGAATCAAGCTTTGTGATCCACGAACTTTGGTGTTTAAGGAAGTGCAGGTTGCGGCTGTGAGCATTACTTTAGCCTCTGACACATGCGGTCCCTGGTGTATTTCTGTGCCGTGACCTGCCTTTGAGGCATTCCCCAGCAGAGCTCAGCACAGGGGCTCTGCCGAGCTGCGGACGCTCTCCAGGCCTCCTACAGCCCCTGCCCGCCATGGCCAGTGGAAGGGGACCAGCGCTGGCGGTTCAGAGGGACACCGGCACGCGCGCAGGCATCGCCAGTTGTAGAAACCTCCTTCCTACAACGCTCCGCGCCCCAGCGCCGGCTCCCGGGTACGCGTGCCGCTGGCCGCCATGGGCCGCGGGCGCCCGCGTCCCGCTCTCTGCGTGTTTACTCGCTCGGGCTCTGCGGGCGTTCGGAGCCGCCCCAGCCGCGCGGCCCTTCACAACAAGGACCCCGACGCGGGTCTGACCGCGGGTTTATGGCCCGGCCCGGCGCTCGCGGAGCGCTGCTGCGGGCCCGCGCGAGCAGGCGGCGGCGGCCTCCCCTCCCTCTCCACGCCGGTTCACGGTGGCGTCTCCGGGAGGTGACGGCAGCGGCGCTCGGCACGAACGACGCCCGCGTTCCCGGGAGCGGCCGTTAGCGGCGCCTTCGGCCCGGCCTCCGCCCC